>PVIJ01012670.1:0-20140 GCA_004024925.1 Scalopus aquaticus
TATGGAAGCAACCCAGATGTCCAAAAATAGATGATTGGATCCAGAAGATGTGGTACATATACACAATGGAATACTATTCAGCATGGAAAGAAGATAAACACATGCAATTTGCATCGATATGGATGGAATTAGAGGGGATCATACTCAGTGAAATAAGCCAGAAAGAAAGAGAAAAATATCGAATGGTTTCACTTATAACTGGAGGATGTGTTTTTAAAGATTTCACTGAGATATATGTTGTGTCATGTTTTGCCTACATTTCTTCTATATATTTTGTGGTTTCAGGTCTTACATTCAGGTCTTTTATTCATTTTGAGTTAGTTTTTGTGCATGGTGTGAGATAGTAGTCTAGCTTCATTTTTCTGCAAGTAACAATCCAGTTTTCCCAGCACCATTTATTGAACAAACTCACCGTTTTCCATTGCATATTTTTTGTCGATATTTATGTTGCTTGATTTCTGGGTTTTCTATTCAATTCCATTGGTCTGTGTGTCTGTTTTTGTTCCAGTACCATGCTGTTTTAATTATTATGGCTTTGTAGTATAATTTGAAATCAGGGAATGTAATGCCTCCATTTTTTCTTTTTAGCCAGGAGAGCTTTGCCTATTTGTTTTTTTTTTTGTGGTTCCATATGAATTTCATCAATATTTGTTCTATTTCTTTAAAGAATGTCTTTGAGATTTGTATTGGAATAGCATTAAATCTGTAAATTGCTTTTGATAGGATGGCCATTTTGATAATATTCTTCCAATCCATGAGCAGGGGATGTCTTTCCATTTCTTTGTGTACTCTTCTATTTTTTTTAACAGTGTCATGTATTTTTCTTTGTATAAGTCCTTCACCTCCTTTATTAGGTTTATTTGATTTTTTTGGTTTCAACTGTAAAGGGGATGGTTTTCTTAATTTCTTCTTCTTCAGATGGATTGTTTGCATATAGGAAATCTACTGATTTTTGTGTGTTGATTTTGTATCCTGCTACTTTACTAAACCGATCTATAATTTTGATTAGTTTTTCTATGGTGTTTTTTGGATTATCTATGTATATTATATCATCTGCAAATAGTGGTTGTTTTACTACTTCTTTCCTTATTTGGATTCCTTGTAGGTCCTTTTCCTGTCTTACTGCTCTGGCTAGGACTTCCAGTATTATATTGAAAAACAATGGTAAGAGTGGACATCCTTGCCTTCTTCCTGATCTTAGGTTAAAGGCTTTCAGCTTCGCACCATTGATGATAATATTGGCTGTAGTTTGTCCTATATGGCTTTTATTATGTTAAGGTATGTTCCTTCTATCCTGAGGATTTCAAGGGCCTTCATCATGAATGGATGTTGAACTTTGTCGAATGCTTTCTCAGCATATATTGATAAGATCGTATGGTTTTTATTTTTCTTTTTGTTGATGTTTGGATTACATTAATTGATTTTCAGATGTTGAACCATCCTGTGTCCCCAGAATAAATCCCACTTGGTCATGGTGTAATATCTTTTTGATATATTGTTGGATCCTGTTGGCTAATATTTTGTTGAATATTTTTGTATCAGTGTTCATTAGTAAGATTGGTCTGTAGTTTTCTTTCTTCGTGTTGTCCTTGTTTGGTTTTGGTATTAGTGTAATGTTGGCTTCATAAAACGTATTTGGTAGTATTCTTTCCAACTCAATTTTTTTAAGAGTTGTGTAAGATAGGGACTAATTCGTCTTTAAATGTTTGGTAGAATTCATTTGTGAAACCATCTGGTCCTAAGCTTTTGTTTTTTGGGAGGGTTTTGATTACTGCTTCAATTTCGCTGCTTGCCTTTGTTCTGTTTAGGTGTTCTATAACTTCTTTGTTTTTATTGTTATTTATATCTTCCTAATCTAGTTTTTGATTATTGTATAGTTCTAGGAATTTGTCCATTTCTTCTAATCTGTTGAACTTATTTGCATATAACTGTTCATAATAGTCTCTGATTATTCTTTTGATTTCTTCTGTGTCTGTTGTAATTTGTCCTCTTTCATTTATGATCCTACTTATTTGTATTTTCTCCTGTTTTTTTCTTTGTAAGTCTGGCTAGAGGTTTTTCTGTTTTTCAAAGAACCAGCTTTTTTGATTCCTTGATCTTCTGGATTGTTTTTTTGATTTCTATTTCATTTATTTCTGCTTTCGTTTTTATTATTTCCTTTCTTATACTGGCTTTTTTTATTGTTCATTTTCTAGTTCTTTGAGATCGGAAATTAGATTGTTTCTTGTTTCTTTGTGTGAGCCTGTATTGCTATATACTTTCCTCTTATTACTGCTTTTCCTGTGTCCCATACTTTCTAGAAAGTTGTGTCCTCATTTTCATTCATTTCTGGGTATTTTTTAATTTCTTCATTAATCCAGTGGTTTTCCAATAGTGTGGGTTTCAATCTCCATGAAGTAAGGGGGTTACTTTTATTCTTTTCGTTGTTTATTTCTATTTTGATGCCTTTATGATTGGAGAAGATAGTTGGTATAATTTTGATCTTAATGTATCTGTTGTGGTTTTTTTGGTGACCTAATATGTGATCAATTCTGGAGTATGATCCGTGTGCACTTGAAAAAAATGGGTATTTAGATTTAGGGGGGGTGTAGTGTCCTATAAATGTCTGTTAGGCTCATGAGGCCTAGTCCTTATTTAGAGGTTTAGTGTTCTCTTTATTTTTGTCTCGTTGATCTGTCCATTGGTGAGAGTGGGGTGTTGAAGTCTCCTACTACATATGTATTTTCTATAATGTCTGTTTTCAAAGATGATAATAATTGGTATATTTTGGTGCTCCTTCATTTGGGGAGTATATGTTGATGAGTGTTATGTCTTCCTGTTGGATTGTCTGATCTATCATAATGTAATGACCACCTATATCTCTTTGTATCTTTTTTAGTTTGAAGTCTATTTTATTTGCTATAAGAATAGCTGCCCCTGCCTTTTTTTTTCGGTCCATTTGCTTGTAGACTTGTTTTGAAGCCTTTTAATTTCAATCTGTGTTTATCTTTTTCATTTAAATGTGTTTTCTGTAGATAGAAGTTTGGTTTCTGTTTTTTGATCCAGCCTGCTTCTCTGTGTCTATTTATTGGTGAATTTAGTCCATTTACATTTAGAGTTTATATTGATATACTGGCATTCATATTTGCCCTTTTGTTGGCCTTTTTGTGATTCTGTTCCTTACATTATTCTGTTCTTCCTAGTCATTCGTCTGTTGGTTTTGGCTTCAGGGCTTCTGGTAGTATTTTTTTTGAGTGATGATTAAGTAATAATGAATTTCTGAAGATTCTGTTTGAGAAGGTTGTTATTTTTTTTTTTTCAGTGAGGAAGGAGAGCTTTGTAGGGTAAAGTATTCTTGGTTGACATTTGTTGGCACGGAGTTTGTTAAATGTTACTCCATTCTCCTCTTGCTGTAGTGTTTCTTTGGAGAAGTCTGATGTTAACGTGTTTGGCTTTCCTTTATATGCTATCTGTTTCTTCACCCTTGTCCTTTCCATTATTTTTTCTTGTCTTCGACTCTTGACAACTTTTCTATATGTCTCTTGCTATTGTTTTCCTTTCATTGTACTAATTTGGTGCTCTTCTGGCTTTCTGTATATCAATTTTCATTTTCTTCTTTACATTTGGAAAGTTTCTTCAATTATCTTCTTGAATAGTTTCTCAGTTCCTGGTCTCTCTCCTCTCCTGGGTTTCCTGTGACTCTTATATTTCCTTTCTTCATGGTGTCAGATAGTTCTTGAAGTGTTTCTTCATTCTTTTTCCTACGTAGTTCTCTTTCCTTTCCTTCTTTGGTTCCTTTTATTTCTGTATCTTTGAGGGTACTGATTCATTCTTCCATTTCATCAATTCTGTTTTTGTTGCTTTTCCCAGATTTATTTAGGTCCTCCATTGAACTTATCTCCTGCATTTATTTCATTTCCTTCTTTAGGGACTCAATTTCATTCTTCTGTTCGTTAATTATTTTTCTCATCTCGTTCTTTTCCTTTTTTCCCCCCACCTATCTTAACCACTACTCTAATTGAAATCTCAGAAGCTTTCAGTATTTCACTTGTTGCATGAGTGTCACTATTGCAGAATATTTCTGTGGTAGGAAACTTTCTTTTTTAATTTTACTGCTATTTTTATTTGTTTGTTTATTTATTTATTTATTTATTTATTTATTTATTTATTTATTTATTTTTATTTGTGTCTTTTATATTACTGTATATTCCCCGTAGGTTTCCCACCACCAATTCACCCGTGTACCGTCACCATAGTCCCATGTGCTCCCCTCTCCCCCGTTCTGTCCTCCAATGCTCCCCCTCTCTCACTGATTGTCGTGCTTGTATTTGGTTCCCATATATTCCTGTTATAAGTGAGACCATCTCCTGATCTCTTACTTGGTTTCCCTGTATTCCTCCTATAAGTGAGACCATTAGATATTTTTCTTTTTCCTTTTGGCTTATTTCGCTGAGCATGTTCCCTTCTAGTTCCATCCATGTTGCTGTGAATTGCATGTGTTTATCTTTTTTGAATGCTGAATAATATTCCATTGTGCATATGTACCATATCTTCTTTATCCAGTCATCCATTTTTGGGCATCTGGGTTGTTTCCATACCTTCGCTATTGTAAATAGTGCTGCAGTAAACATACAGGTGCATGTATCCTTTTGGATTAGTGTTTTTGTTTCCTTGGGTAGATTCCCAAAAGTGGTATTGCTGGGTCGTATGGTAGCTCCACGTTTATTAATTTGAGGAAACTCCATACGGCTTTCCATAGCTGTTGGACCAGTTTGCATTCCCACCAGCAGGGTAGAAGAGTTCCTTTTTCTCCACATCCTCGCCAGCATTTGTTGTTGCCTGTTTTGTACTGTGCGCCATTCTCACTGGCGTGAGGTGGTATCTCATTGTGGTTTTGATTTGCATTTCCCTGATTATAAGTGATGTTGAACATTTTTTCATACAGCTGTTGGCCATTTGCTTTTCTTCTTTGGAGAAGTGTCTTTTTAGCTCTTCTGCCCATTTTTTGACTGGGTTATTGGCTTTGTTTTTGTTGAGTTTTGTGAGTTCCTTGTAAATTTTTGTTATCAGTCCTTTATTGAATGTATTGTGTGCAAAAACTTTTTCCCAGTTGGTAGGGTGTCTGTTAGTTTTGGTTAATGTCTCTTTGCTGTACAGAAGCTTTTTATTTTGATGTAATCCCATCTGTTTATCTTGTCTTTCACTTCCTTCGCTTTGAGGGATGTGTCTTTCAAGATTTTGCTGAGATGTATGTCGTGTAGAGTTTTGCCTATATTTTCTTCTATACATTTTATGGTTTCAGGTCTTACATCCAGGTCTTTTATCCATTTTGAGTTGGTTTTTGTGCATGGTGTGAGGTAGTAGTCTAGCTTCATTTTTTTGCATGTAGCAGTCCAGTTTTCCCAGCACCATTTATTGAACAAGCTAACCTTTTTCCATTGTATATTCTTCACTCCTTTGTCAAAGATTAGTTGTCCATAGGTATATGGATTTATTTCTGCGTTTTCTATTCAATTCCATTTGTCTGTGTTTCTGTTTTGGTTCCAGTAACATGCTGTTTTAATTATTATGGCTTTGTAGTATAGTTTGAAATCTGGGAGTATAATCCCTCCATTTTCTTTTTAGTCAGGAAAGCTTTGGCTATTCGAGGTTTTTTGTGGTTCCATATGAATTTCATCAATATTTGTTCTATTTCCTTGAAGAATGTCTTTGAGATTTTTATTGGAATAGCTTTGAATCTGTAAATTGCTTTTGGTACTATGGCTATTTTGATAATGTTAATTCTTCCAATTGATGAGCAGGGTTGTCTTTCCATTTTTTTCTGTCCTCCTCTATTTCTCTTAATAGTGTCTTATAGTTTTCTTTGTATACGTCCTTTACCTCTTTTGTTAGGTTTATTCACAGGTATTTTATTTATTTATTTATTTTTTGTTTCAGTTATGAAGGTGGTGATTCTCTTGATTTCTTCTTCTTCTGACTTAGTGTTTGCATATAGGAAGGCTACTGATTTTTGTGCATTGATTTTGTATCCTGCTACTTTACCGAACTGGTCTATAATTTTGAGTAGTTTTTATATGGAGTTTTTCGGATTCTCTATGTATATTATCATATCATCTGTGAAAAGTGATAATTTAATTTCTTCTTTCCATTTTTGGATTCCTTGTATATCTTTCTCTTGTCTCTGGCTAGGACTTTCAGTATTGTAGTGAAGAGCAATGGTGAGAATGGACATCCTTGCCTTGTTCCTGATCTTAGGGGAAAGGCTTTCAGCTTCTCACCATTGAGGATAATACTGGCGGTGGGTTTGTTGTATATGGCTTTTATTCTATTGAGGTATGTTCCTTCTATCCCAAGGATTTCGAGGGCCTTTATCATGAATGGATGTTGTACTTTATTAAATGCATTCTCAGCATCTATTGATATGATCATATGGTTTTTATTTTTCTTTCTGTTGATGTGTTGGATTACACTGATTGATTTTTGTTTGTTGAACCATCGTTGTGTCCCTGGAATAAATCCCACTTGGTCGCGGTGTATTATCGTTTGGATGTATTGTTGGATCCTGTTCGCTAATATTTTTTTGAATATTTTTACGTCAGTGTTCATTAGAGAGACTGGTCTGTAGTTTTCCTTTCTTGTGTTGTCTTGTTTGGTTTTGGTATTAGTGTAATATTGGCTTCGTAGAATGTGTTTGGTAGTATTCCTTCCTTCTAATTTTTTTAAAGAGTTTGTGTAAGATAGGGATTAGTTCATTTTTGAACGTTTGGTAGAATTTGTTTGTGAAACCATCTGGTCCTGGGCTTTTGTTTTGGGAGAGGGTTTTGATTACTGTTTTTCAATTTCACTTCTTGTGATTGGCCTGTTTAGATGTTCTATGTCTTTATCGAGTTTTGTGTGGTTGTATAGTTTTAGGAATTTGTCCATTTCCTCTAAGTTGTTGAACTTGTTTCCGGATAGCTTTTCATGGTAATTTCTTATTATTCTTTTGATTTCTGCTGTGTCTGTTGTAATTTCTCCTCTTTCATTTATGATTCTATTTATTTGTGTTCTCTCCCATCTTTTCTTTGTAAGCCTGGCTAGAGGTTTGTCTATTTTGTTTATTTTTTCAAAGAACCAGCTTTTGGTGGCTGCTCACGTATTAATCGAGTCTCCGGTTTTTCACACCATGGTGGATTTATTTGGAACTATTAGGAGCTATTTCTTTGATCGTACTCATTCTAGAAGCTTTACACATTGTTTTGGTGAAAGTGTAAGTTGTTTTATGAGAGATATTACAGTTTTTTAAATACCCAGTAGTTCAGGAGTTGTGTGTGTTTTATTGAATGCTTATACCATTCATGCGGTGGCACAGAAAATGGTCAGCCCCAAGGGGTGGTAAATTTAAAGGGCACCAGCACACAAAGTGTTAAATAGAATAGTATTTCATTGAGCATATATTCACAGTTGTCTGTAGATGGGCATTTTTTGATTCCATGATTTAGCTATTGTGAATAATACTGCTATCAACAAAGGAGTGCATAAATGCAATCATTTGTCTTTTCATATTCTTTGGGTAAATACCTAGCAGTGGCATTGCTGGGTGATAATTTATTTCACTCCCCCCACCCCAGTAATCTCTATACTGTTTTCCATAGACTGGACAAAACTAAATTCCCACCAACAGTGGATCAGTATTCCTTTCTCTCTACATCCTCACCAACATTTGTTATTTCCAGTGTTTTTGATATAGGTCATTCTCACATGAGCGAGGTGCTATCTCATTGTGGTTTTGATATGCATTTCCCAAATAATAAGTGATATTGCCTATTCCTATGCTTGTAGGACATCTGTACATCTTCTTTAGAAAAGTGTCTATTTAATTCTTTGGTTCAGTTTTACAGTGTATGGATTCTTTATTGTTGAGTTTTATGAGTTCTTTATGTACTTTATAAATTAACTGCTTGTCAGATGTGTGATGTAAAAATATTTTCTCCCAGTCCATACAACGCTTTTGAGATTTTGTTGGTTTCTTTCATGGTACAAAAGATTCTTAATTAGCTGTAGACCTGTCTAGTTCTGTTTATTTTTGTTTCCTTTGATGTTGAAGTTGCATCCCCAAATACATCTCTTCAGTTGATACCTAAGAGTACATCACATGTTTTCTTTTATGTATCTTATGGTTTCACATCTTATATTCAGGCCTTTAATCCATTTTGAATTAATTTTCGTGCACAGATTAATATCATATTTTTTGCATGTTTGTTTTTGTTCAAGTCCCCAGAACCATTTGTTGAAGAGCATACCCTGACGTGCTGTCCACAAGCTGGCAAATTCTTCTGTCTACAAAGCCAGTAGGGAAGTCACAGCATGGTCCATGGTTTTGTGTGTTTGTTTCTGGGTTTCCTATTTTATTCATTTATTTTTTAAAAGCATTTAATGTTATATTACTCACACCATAAAAGGTTTTTAATATTTGCCATGAGAACTCTACCTTGATTTTAAAAGTAAAAGTTTTTGCCTTCCTTGAAAGAACACATATATATTCTCTAAACGTTTACATGAAAAAAGTTCACATACTTTTTACTCTTGGAAGCTAGTTTTTTCCCTTTAGCCTATTTTGTGGCCCAATAATAAAAGACTAAGTGTTTTAAATCTTGAAGGAGCTTTTTTACCTATCTATCTATCTATCTATCTATCTATCTATCTATCTATCTTTTACATTACATTATTGTTTATTCCCCATGGGTTACTGACCACCAATTCACCTGTGAACCATCACCATGGTCCCTTGTGCTCTATTCTCCCCCGTTTGAACCCTTATCCGCCCCCTCCCTTGCTGAATGTCTCATTTATGGTTGCCTGCTAGTTTTTGTTTTGTTGTTGTTGTTATTTTCTCCTCCTGATCTCTTACTTGGTTTCCCTCTATTCCTCCTATAAGTGAAACCATTCTGTATTTTTCTTTTTCCTTCTGGTTTATTTCGCTGAGCATGATCTCTTCTAGCTCTATCCATGTTGCTGCAAATTGCATGAGTCTTTTTTGATTGCTGAGTAATATTCCATTGTGTATATATACCACATCTTCTTGATCCAGTCACCTATATTTGGGCATCTGGGTTGTTTCCATACCTTACCTATTGTGAACAATGCTGCAGTAAACATAGGGCTGCATGTATCCTTTTGGATTAATGTTTTTGTGTCTTTTAGGTAGGTTCCAGAAGTGCTATTGCTCGGTTGTATGGACGCTCTATTTTTAGCAGTTTGAGGAATCACCATACAACTTTCCATAGTGGTTGGACCAGTTCACATTCTCACCAGCAGTGTAGAAGAGTTCCTTCCTCTCCACTTTGCTCTCCCACCACTCCGAATTTGGTCACTTCAATTTTAGAGTCAAATTTCTAAGGTTTATTATTAGTGTGGTTTTATATAACCCTTTGTAAGTTTTTCTATATTCTCTCTATATATATAGCACCATTGAAAATTTGAACTTGTACTTCTGATTTGTTTTGCTTATCATAATCCCCTCTAGTTCTATTCATGTTGTTGCAAAAGTCAAGAGTTTATCTTTAATTTTTTACAGCTGAGTAGTAAAAAATTGTGTATTGTGTATATATACCAAATCTTCCTGATCCACTCATCTGTCGTTGGACATTTGGGTTGCTTCCATAGCTGGCTTTATAAATAGTGCTGCAGTGAACATAGGAGTGCACAGATGTATTTGTATCAATATTTTTGCATTCTTCAGTTAGATACATAGGTGTGAAAATACTGGATCATATGGTAGATCTACTTTAACATATTATGAAATCTCCATACTCTTTTTCATAAGTGCTGTACCAGTCTACATTTCTACCAAGAATGTAAAAGGTTTCCTTTTCTTTTTTTTTTTTAAGATTTATTTATACATACAAGCTGGGGTACAGGCCAGAGGTGTGGGGCGGCGAGAGGGCTCACCAGAGACAGAGTAGGGAGCAGAACAGGCAGATCAGAAATACACTGCTGAGGGGAGCAGCGGGCGAGGCAGGAGAGGTCTGCCGTACCATGTGGGATTCTCCCCGGCTGGGCGTCGAACTCGCATTGCTGCTGCCGACATCGCCACAGCGCAGCGCTTAACCACTGCACCACCTGGGAGGCCCCAGTTTCCTTTTCTCTACATCCTTGCCAACACTTATTGATTCTAGTTTTATTTTTTTATGTGGGCCGATCTCTCAGGTGTAAGGTGGTATCTCATTGTGTTTTTGATTTGCATTTCCCTGACCAAAAGTGTTGAGAACATACTTTCATGTGCTTGTTGGCCATCTGTGTGTCTTTGGAGAAGTGCCTATTTAGCTTTTCTTACCTTTTTTGATTGTGATATTCGTTTTCTCTTTGTTGAATTGTATGACCTCTTTCTAAATCTTCGATATTAGCCCCTGGTCAGATTTATGATACACAGATATTTTCTGCTACTCAGTATGGTGTCTTTTTGCTTTAGTGACAGTTTCTTTCACTATGTAGAAATTGTTTAGTTTGATATATTCCCAGTTGCTTATATTCTGTTTTGTTTTCCTTGCTGTTGGAAACAAATCCACAAAGACATCACTGAAGCAAATGTTGTAGAGTATATTTCTTCTATGTTTTTTATGTTTTCTTCTATGTGTGTTTTAGTTTCATGTCTTATATCCTTGTCTCTTATCCACTGTGAGTTAATGTTCTGATGTGTTTTGAGGTAGTGGTCTAATTTCATTCTTTTGTATGTGACTTTCCAGTTTTCTCAACACTAGTGTACATTCTTGGCTCTTTTATCTAGATTAATAATCCACATAGGTGTGGTTTTATTACTGGACTGTAAATTCTTTTTCACTGGTCTCTGTGTCTGCTTTTGTACCAGTCCTGTTCTGTTTTAATTATTATAGCTTTTACTATTGTTTGAAGGCTGGAAGTATGATATCATCAAACTTTTGTTTTTTTTTGGTCAGGATTGCTTTGTGGTCAGGGCCTTTTGTGGTTCCATGTGAATTTCAGTTGTGTTTGCTCTATTTCTTTGAAGAATTCCATTGAAAGTTTGGGGATTGCACTGAATCTGTATATTGATTTGTGTAGGGTGGCCATTTTGACAATGTTGATTCTTTTATACCATGAGCAAGGAATAGCTTTCCATTCCATTGTGTGATCTTTTATTTCTTTTGCAATGTCTCAGAGTTGTTTTTGTATAGGTCCTTCACTTCCTTTGTTATGATTACTCCTGGTTATTTAATTTTTTTGCCATGATTGTCAATGGAATTTTCTTTATTTCTTGCTCTTCTACCTCTTTTTTTGCATGTAGGAATTAAAATGATTTTTGAGTTTTGATTTTTATAACCTGCCACTGTATTGAAATAACTTACTGCTCCTAGAAGATTCTCAGTGGTGTTTTTTAGGGTTCTCTATGTATATTATTATATATTTTGCAAATAATAATAGCTTTACCTTTTCTCCCCCAAATTAGATTTGTTTTATATCTTTCTCTTGTCTAATTCTTTTAGCTAAGATTTCCAATACCATGTCAAAAAATAGGGGTGAGAGTGTCTTATACCCGATCTTAATAGAAAAACTTTTAGTTTTTCCCCATTGAGAGTAATGTTTGTTGTGTTGTCCTATATACCTATTAATATGTTAAAATCTATTCCATTTATCCCCACTTTCCCCGGACTTTCATCATGAACATTTATTGGATCTTATTAAATGCCTTCTCAGAATGTATTGAGATGATCATAGGATTTTTATCTTTCTTTTTGTAGATTTGGTGAATTATGTCTTTGATTTTCAGATGTTGAACCATCCTTGAGTCCCTGGTATAAATCCCACTTGTTCTTGGTGTATAATCCTTTTAAAATATTATTGGATTCAGTTTGTTAAGATTTTATTGAGTTTTTTTTCATCTATGTTCATAATGGAAAGTGGTCTACAGTTTAATTTTTGTGCTTTTGTTGACTGGTTTTGATATTAGAGTTTTGATGGATTTATAAAATATATTTGAGAATGTTCCTAGTTCCCCATTTTTTTGGTATGACTTTGAGCATGATATGTATGAGCTCATCTTTGAAGCATTGTTAGAAATGCCCTGCGAAGCCATCTGGTCCTGAACTTTTTGTTTTTTTTGAGAGTTTCTTAGTTAATATTCAATGACCTAACTTGTGTTTAGATTTTCTATTTCCTCACTATTCAGTCTCAGATGATGTATAATTGTAAGATTTTTTCATGTCTTCTAGGTTATTGAAATTATTATCATATAATAGTATGAAACTTCAACTCCCCCATTTACATCAATGGACAGATCAACCAGACCAAAAATAATCAACAAGCAAAAATTAACCTCAAATAAGGGATTAGGCAAGATGGGGCTACTAGATATTTATAGTATACAGCATCCAAAAAAGGTGACTATACATTTTCCTCAAATGCACATAGAACACTCTCTAGGATATATTAGTTTCCATAGTGGTTGCATTACCACCAGCAGTATAGGAGAGTTCCTTTTTCCCTGCATCCTCACCAACATTTGTTGTTACTAGTTTTTTTTTTAATATGTGCCATTCTTTTCACGGGTGGAAGGTGGTATCTCACTGTGGTTTTGATTTGCATTTCCATGATTATAAGTGATGTTGAACATTCTGCAGGGGAGGGGGATGAAGAGGGATCAAAACAGGGAAGGGAAGAGCATAAGGGACTATGGTGGTGGTGCATGGGTGAATTGGTGGAATTTCATGGGACTTACACCTGAGAGGAGAAAGCATACATTGTACAAAATTGAAGAATGATGTAAATATACCTAAATAAATAAAAATATTGAAATCATATCAAATGTATTCTCTGATTACTATGGTATCAAACAAATAACCACATAACAAAAGCTGGGGAAATCACTAATGTATTCACATTAATGAATGATTATTGCGTTAATGAGGAAATCATAGAAATTTTAAAATATCTGAAGACAAATGAAAATGAACCCTTTACCAACTACTATGAGATGCAGCAAAAGCAGTTTTAAGAGGGAAGTATATAGCAACACAGGCACATATCAAGAAGCAAGTAATATATCAAATAAATAATCTAACATTACACCTTACGGGTCTAGAAAATGAACAAATGAAACCAAAAGATGGTTTTTTGAAAAAATAAACAATATGGACAAATCTCTTGCTATACACACTAAGATAAGAAGGGGGAAATCTCTAATAAATAGAATCAAGTTTGAAAGAGGACAAGTTACAATACACACCTCAGAAAAACAGAGGATCATAATAGACTACTATGAGTATATTTATGCCAGCAAATTGAAAAATCTAGAAAAAAATGAATAAATTCATAGAAGCACAAATCTTCCAAGACTGAATCGGGAAGAAACTGCAAATCACACCAGGCTACTTACAAGCAAGGAAATTGAAACAGCAATTAAAAGTCACTCCAAAAGTGGAAGGCCAATTGGTTTCTCAGTTGAGTTCTAAAATACTTTCAAAGAGGAACTAATGGCTATTCTCAAAAACTAAAAAAAAAATTTAATTGAGTGAGAGGGAATACTTCCAAACACATTTACTCCTCTCAAATAGAATAAAATCATGCATCTGACAAGGAGCTAATATCCACAATCCAAAGAACTCATACAACTCAATAAAAAGAAAACATTGAGCCCAATCAAAATATGGGCGGGGACTCACTGGTGGCACAATGGGTTGAGTCTTGGCCTCTGAGGCTGTCCACAGCCGATGCAGTGCGAGTTCGATCCCCGGCTGGGGAGATTCCCACATGGCACAGCAGACCTCTCCTGCCTCACCTGCTGCTCCCCTCAGCAGTGTACTTCAGTCAATCTGCCTGTTCTCCCCACTCTGTCTCTGGTGAATCCTCTTACCATCCCACATCTCTGGCCTGCACCCCAGTTCTTGTGTGCATAAATAAATCTTTAAAAAAATATGGGCAAAAGAGCTAAATAAACACTTTTCCAAAAAAGACATAAAAATGACCAATAGGCATATGAAAAACTGGTCAATATCATTTACCTTCAGGAAAATGGAAATCAAAGCCAAGATAAGTTGCCACATCATACCCATAAGAATGACCCATATCAAAACAAAACAAAATACAGAAATAACAAATGTTAGCAGAGAAAGGAAACTTTGTACACTGTTGATGTGCAGATGTAGACTGGGTCAGCCACTGTGGAAAACAATATAGATGTTCCTCAGAATATTAAAAATAAGTGCCATATGATACAGTAATTCAGCTCCTCATTAATTATCAAAAATGCAAAAACACTAATTTGAAGGATTATATTGCAGTCCTATGTTCATTGCAACACTAGGTACAAAAGCCACATTATGGAAGCAATCTAAGTGCCCAAAGACAGAGGTGTGGATTAAGATGTGGGACATATACACAATAGAATACTACTCAGTTACAAAAAGAAAGATAAAATCACTACCCATTACATGGCAGAATAGACAAGATGGGATCACCTCCATTAAACAACTAAAAATGAATGCTTGCTGAAAGAACATTTTGGAAGTTCCCCTACAGTGATCCAGGACTTCCACTAAGGTTGATGGCATGCTGCAGGCAAGAAGAGGGAGGGGAGCATGGCCTAGAAAGTAGATACTCCAGCTGGTGGAACAGGCTGGGCTTTTGCCATCCAAGCCCTCCAGAGCACCACAGGCCACAGTGAATTTCATGGGAAAGGCTGTTCAGAAAAAGAGTGCAGTCACATGTGGGTGCAGGTCCATCCTACATTTCCTGGAGTTTATCAGCTGGTATGGATAAGGAAAGCTCCCTCAAGTTACCCTCCCAGAGATCAGAGAACAAATTTTTCAGGCTGAGCCTTGCTGGGGTTGGTCACTAGCCTAATAGCAGAAGGAAGAACGGGTGAAAGAAAGAGATTTCACCTCCTGCCCTCACCTCACACCAAGATAACAAAGAAGAGCAACAAACAAAACTGAAGTTGTGTGTCCCAACTGCAAAAAAACCAAGGCAACACACACATTTAGGAAGAAAGGAACATCTGAACACAAGACAGAAAGACAAGAAGGAGAATAGAAGTTCTGGAACATATAAAAAGTATACAGAAATAGAGAACCTGTCAGACAAAGAATTTTTTTAAAACTAGTGTTAAAAATGGGAAATGAGCTATTGGAAGGTCAAAGAGATATGCAATGCAATATCTTAGAAAGGAGATTCAGGAACAAAAAGAGTTCTCAAAATATTAAAAGAACACCAAAAGAGATTCTGAATGAAATGAAGACACATGTAAAGTGCTTTAAATAAAATTAAAATGACAAAATTGAGCATTTTAGAAATAGAAGAATGAAATGTACAAATCACCCAAGTAGAAAAAGAGAAACAAGACTTGGGAAGAATGAAGAAACAATATAATAAGTATCAGGAATACATAATAATTAAAACTGCATGGTACTGGAACAAAAATAGACACAAAGACCAATGGAATCAAATAGAAAACCCAGAAATCAACCCATATAGATATGGGCAACTAATCCTTGATAAAAGTGCTAAGAATATGCAATGGAACAAGGACAGTTTGTTCAACAAATCGTTCTTGGAATACTGGATGACTACATGCAGAAAAATGAAACCAGACTACTACTCATGCCATGCACGAAAACCAATTCAAAATGGACATAAGACCCAAAACCGTAAAATATTAGTAACATTTTTAAAGACACATCCCCCAAAGCAAAGAGAGTGAAGGAAAAGATAAACAGCTGAGATTACGTCAAGCTAAAAAGCTTCTGTACAGCAAAAGAGACATTAACCAAAGCAAAGAGACAGCCTACAGACTGGGAGAAAATACTTGCACTCAATATAATAACAAAGAACTGATCACAAAAATCTACAAAGAACTCACATGACTCAGCAAAAACAAATTAAAAAAACCAGTCAAAAATGGGCAGAAGAACTTAAAAGACACATCTCCAAAGAAGAAATGCAAATGGCCAACAGGCATATGAAAAAATGTTAAACATCTCTCATAATCAGGGAAATGCAAATAAAAACCACAATGAGATACCACCTTATACCAACAAGAATGGCATACATTAAAAAAACAGAAAATAACAAATGTTGGTGAGGATGTGGAGGAAAAGGAACACTCCTACATTGGTGGTGGGAATGCAAACTGGTCCAACCTCTTTGGAAAGCTGTATGCTGGTTCCTTAAACAACTAAAAATGGAGCTTCCATGAGACCCAGCAATTACACTCCTAGGAATATACCTGAAGGACACAAAAACAGTAATCCAAAAGGGCACATGCACACCTTTGTTTACTGCAGCACTATTTACAATAGCTAAAATATGGAAACAACCCAAATGCCCAAAAATTGACGACTGGGTTAAGAAGATGTGGTACATGTACACAATGGAATACTACTCAGAAATAAAAAATGATAAACTAATGCAAGTCGCAGCAACATGGATGGAGCTAGAAGGGATCATGTGCAGCAAAATAAGCCAGAAGGAAAAAGAAAAATATCGAATGATATCATTTATAGGAGGATATAATAGAACCAAACGAGAAATCAGAAGAAAATAACACACAAATCAAAAACAAAAACAAAAACTAGCAGTCAGCCATAAATAAGAGACATTCTGCAGGAGAGGGGGAGGAAGAAGGACCAAAATAGGGGAGAAAAGAGCACAAGGGACTATGGTGATGGTTTATGGGTGAATTGGTGGTGGAAAAACTATGTAGAATACACAATAATGTAAAGGATATAAATTAATAATATTTAAAAAATTAAAAAAAAGAAAAGTATACAGAAGTCACAAAATAAAAATCATCTGTGGGAGGTATGGGAGGATTTTTTTTTAAATTTATACATACAAGCTGAGGTACAGGCCAGAGGCGTGGGGCGGCGAGAGGGTTCACCAGAGACAGAGCGGGGAACAGAACAGGCAGATCAGAAATCCACTGCTGAGGGGAGCAGCGGGCGAGGCAGGAGAGGTCTGCCGCACCATGTGGGATTCTCCCCTGCCGGGCGTCGAACTCGTGTCTCCGCTGCCGACAGCTCCACAGTGCAGCGCTCAACCGCTGCGCCACCGGGGAGGCCCAGGAGGTATGGGAGGATTAAGGAGTGAAGTTAAGGGATATCTTTTTAGAAATGTTCTCAAATTGATTGTAGTGATAAATGCATAACTGTGAATAATCTAAAAGCTATTTTATTATATACTTAAAAAGGACAAATCACATGGCATGTGAATAATATCTCAATAAAACTTAATAAACAGAAAAGAATTATCAGGCATAATTAGAAGAGTAAACATAAGGAGAGTGGGCATTCCAAAAGGCAAAGAGAAAGGGATAGAATAGTAGTGGTGTTTTAATTTTTTTCTTCTTTTAAAATTTATTTTCTTACATCTTTTTTCATTTTTGTACAGTAATTGGTTATTTTAATTTCTCAAGTACCCTCCATACTGTATTCCAAGGTGAATTCACCAATTACATTTCCACCAACAGTGCATGAAAGTTCCTTTTTGTCTACAGCATAGTTGTCATATGTGTTTTGTTGCTGTTCGTTCAGCGCATATGTATAGATGAGTGTTACATCTTCCTGATGTATTGATCCCTTAATCATGTCATATTTATGTCTTGTTACATTTTTTAACTGGATGCTTATTTTATTTGATATAAGTATGGCTGTCGCTGACTTCATTTGGGTACCATTTGCCTGTGGATTTGTTTTCCATTACTTTCCTTTCAGTCTACGTTTATCCTTTGAACTTTGGTGTATTTTCTTGAGGGAACAGAAGGTTGGATTCTGTTTCCTAATCATATTAGATACTCTGTGTATTTCTATTGATCATATCAATCCATTGATATTTAGATTGATTATTGATATATGAAAGTCTGCTATTGCCATTTTGTCCATAGTGTTGTAGTTCTATTTAATTTCTGTTCAGTTCTTTGTATTCATTCCTCTGGTTTAAACACTGAAGGTTGTTTTGATATTACTTGGAAGGGGGGGTTCATCTGTTTGATCCATTCATCTGTTTGGGAGCATATAGGTTGTTTCCGTATCTTGGTTATGGTAAATAGTGCTGCTATAAACGTAGGAGTGAAGGGTTCCTTGCAAATTAGTGTTTTTGTGTTCTTTTGGTAGGAGTGGAATTGCTGGATCACATGGCATATCCATTTTTAGTGTTTTGAGGAAGCTCCACACAGATTTCCATAGTGGTTGGGCCAGTCTATATTTCAATAAACAGTGTAAGAGAGTGCCTTTTTCTCCACACCCTTACCAGCAATTGTTGCCTTTTTCTTTTTGTTTTCATATACATAATTCTCACATGTGTGAGGTGGTAATTAGTTGTGGTTTTTAATCTGAATTTCCCTGATGATAAGTGGTGATGAACATTTTTTATATGTCTGTTGGTCATATGCATGTGTCCTTTAAAAAAGTTGTTCTAACTCTTCTGCCCATTTTTTGAATGGAGTGTTTTGTTTCTGTTGACTTGTATAAACTCTTTGTAGATCATTGATATCAGTCCCTATCAGATATATGCAGTGCAAATATTTCTCCAACTTAGTAGGGTTTGGCTTCATTTCTGTTATTATCTCTTTCACTGTACAGAAACTTTGTAGTCTGATGTAGCCCTATTTTTTATATTCTCCTTTCTTTTCCTTGCTGCTTGAGATTAGTCCTCAAAGTTGTTTCTGAAGTCTATGTCATGAAATGTTTTTTTCTAGGGCCTCCCCGGTGGCGCAGCGGTTGAGCGCTGCGCTGTGGAGCTGTCGGCAGCGGCGACGCGAGTTCAACGCCCGGCCGGGGAGAATCCCACATGGTGTGGCAGACCTCTCCTGCCTCACCCGCTGCTCCCCTCAGCAGTGTACTTCTGATCTGCCTGTTCTGCTCCCCACTCTGTCTCTGGTGAACCCTCTCGCCGCCCCACGCCTCTGGCCTGTACCCCAGCTTGTATGTATAAATAAAATAAAATCTTAAAAAAAATTAAAAAAAATGTTTTTTTCTATGTTTTCTTCTATACATTTTATGTTTTCAGGTCTTACATCAAAGTCTTTTATCCATTTTTTGTTGATTTTCTTATGTGATGTGAGATAGTGAGCTAGTTTCATTTTTGCTTGTGACAGTCCAATTTTCCCAATACCATTAATTGAAGAAGCTTTCCTTGTTCCAGTATATATACTTCATTCCTTTATCATAAATCAGTTATTCAGAAATGTGTTGTTTTATTTTTAGTCTCTCAATTTTATTCCACTGGTGTATGTATGTGTCTGTTTTTGTTCCAGTATCACATGTTTTAATTATTATTGCTTTATAGTGTTGTTTGAAGTCTGGAAGTATGATACACCATTTCTTACCTTTTTTTGACAAGAGAGCTTTGGCTATTCAGAGTCTTTGTTGGTTCCATATAAACTTCAGTAATATTCATTGCATTTCCTAAAAGAAACCATTGCATTGAATCTGTAAATTAATTTGGGAAGGATGGACATTTTGACAATGTTGATTCTTTCTATTAGTGGGCAGGCAATTTCTTTCCATTTCTGTGTTTTCTTCTATTTCTTTTAACAATGTTTTATTGTTTTCCTTGTATAGGTCCTTTACCTTTTTTGTTAAGTTTATTCCCAGGCATCTAACTTGTCTTGGTGAGATTGTAAATGGGATGCATTTATTTTTTAAAAATATATGTTTATTATTATTTGTATCTTTTACATTATAGTGTATTCCCTGTGGGTTACCCACCACCAATTCACCCATGAACGATCACCACAGTCCTTTGTGCTCCCCTCTCCCCCATTTTGAACCCTTATCCTCCCCTTCCTCGCTGAATCTCTCTCTCTTATTTGGTTTCTCTAAATTCCTGTAATAAGTGAAACCATTTGATATTTTTCTCTTTCTTTCTGGCTTATTTTGCTTAGCATGATCCCTTCTAACTCCATGCATGTTGTTACAAATTGCATGTGTTTATCTTTTTTGAATGCTGAATAGTATTCCATTGTGTATATGTACCACATCTTCTTGATCCAATCATCTATATTTGGGCATCTGGGTTTTTTCTATACCTTTTTTTTAATAATATATATTTTTATTGTTATTTGTATCATTTACATTTTGTATTCCCCTTGGGTAACCCACCACCAATTCACCCGTGATCCGTCTCCGTGGTCCCTTGTGTCCTTTTCTACTCCATTTTGTGCCCTTATACT
>PVIJ01012670.1:20240-48726 GCA_004024925.1 Scalopus aquaticus
GGCTTGTTTCGCTGAGTATGATCCCCTCTAATTCCATCCATGTCGCTGCAAATTGCATGTGTTTATCTTCTTTGAATGCTGAATAGTATTCCATTGTGTATATGTACCACATCTTCTTGATCCAATCATCTATTTTTGGACATCTGGGTTGCTTCCATACCTTTGCTATTGTGAACAGTGCCGCAATGAACATACGGGTTCATGTATCCTTTTGGATTAGTGTTTTTGTGTTTTTTCTATACCTTAGCTATTGTAAACAGTGCTGCAATAAATATACGGGTGCATGTATCCTTTTGGATTAGTGTTTTCGTGCCCTTCGGGTAGATTCCCAAAAGTGGTATTGCTGGGTCATACAGAAGCTCCATTTTAGCAGTTTGATGAACCGCCATACAGCTTTCCATAGTGGTTTGACCAATTTGCATTCCCACCAGCAGTGTAGAAGAGTTCTTTTTTCTCCACTTTCTTGTCAGCATTTGTTATTGCCTGTTTTTTTTTAATGTGTACCATTCTCACTGGTGTTAGTTGGTATCTTACTGTGGTTTTGATTTGCATTTCCCTGATTATAAGTGATGTTGAGCAGTTTTTCATATACCTGTTGGCCATTTGCTTTGCTTTTCTATTTTTTTAAAGATTTTTTAAAATTTGTGCATACAAGCTGGGGTACAGGCGAGAGGCGTGGGGCAGTGAGAGGATTCACCAGAGACAGAGTGGGGAGCAGAATAGGCAGATCGACGGAAACACACTGCTGAGGGGAGCAGTGGGCCAAGCAGGAGAGGTCTGCTGCGCCATGTGGAAATCTCCCCAGCCGGGTGTCAAACTCACGTCGCCGCTGTTGACAGCTTCACAGCACAGTTCCTAAATGCTGCACCACCAGGGAGGCCCCTTTTTTTCTTTTCTTCTTTGGAGAAGTGTCTTTTTAGCTCTTCTGCCCATTTTTTGATTGGATTGTTGACTTTGTTTTTGCTGAGTTGTGTGAGCTCCTTGTAGATTTTTGTTATCAGTCCTTTATCGGTTGTATTGTGTGCAAAGATTTTCTCCCAATTAGTAAAGTGCCTGTTTGTTTTGGTTAATGTCTGTTTTGCTGTACAGAAGCTTTTTATGTTGATGTGATCCCAGCTGTTTAGAACCTCCAAACCTGCCTGTTCTAAATAGGTTTTGCCATCTGCTGCGTCGGGACAAAACATATAAGACCTTAAGTGGAAAAGAAAATTTAATACAATTAGTGTGATAATACAGAAAAGACAAAGAATATAGTTTTTAAACCAAGCACCCAAACTTGCACATCACCTCGTGGGCAAAAGTCCACCCAAATGGGATTGGCCCAAGGCAGGGCCCGAACGCCTGCTATGAGTTTAAAACACCTTTTGGCAGGGACCCATAGAAAAGGGTTAGAAAGGGTCAGACAATTTTGGGAGTTAAAGAGCAAAATCAAAACCAAGATCAACGTTGCCATAGTCAACCTCCTCACAGGTCTCTCACCCACATCTGTTTTAAACAGTTTAGGCCAGTACAGCTTCCTTACATGTCTCTCTGCACCTTGCGCTTTTTCTGGCTCTCCATCCTGCTCCCTTTCTTCCTTTCTCTCCTCTCTGTCTTCTTATCTCTCCTGCTCAGATCCACCATCCCTTGGCTGGAGCAGGGAACCTTTCCTGAGGACCACCCTCTTACAATCCCCCCTTTTAATTTTATCTTTTCCTTCACTTCCTTTGCTTTGGTGGATGTGTCTTTAAACATGTTACTAAGATGTATGCCATGTATTGTATTGCCTACGTTTTCTTCTATATATTTTACGGTTTCGGGTCTTACGTCCAAGTCTCTTATCCATTTTGAATTGGTTTTCATGCATGGAGTGAGGTAGTAGTATAGATGCATTTTTTTGCATGTAGTCGTCCAGTTTTCCCAAAATCATTTGTTGACAAATTGTCCTTCCATTCCATATTCTTTGCACCTTTACCAAAGATTAATTGTCCATATATATGTGGATTGATTTCTTGGTTCTCTATTCTAGTCCATTGGTCTGTGTGTCTGTTTTTGTTCCAGTACCATGCAGTTTTAATTACACTGGTCAACAGTGAGATCATAACTGACTTAAATAGTCCCTACTCTGTAGTATCTTGGTGTGCTAAACATGAATATAACCCTGAAAAATTTGAAGATATTTCATATAATTCATTTTATATGTTTCATCGTGTAAATTTATCCAGTAGAACTGCAACAGCATCCTAAATCAGCCTACAAACTTTCTTGGGAATGTTGGGGCAGAAAACTACAAGGAACTAGTAGAAGACATGCTGATGCAATATCAGAAACTTGGCTGCAATATGTCTCTAAAGATCCACTTCCTTCATTCCCATCTGGATTTCTTCCCTGAAAACTGTGGTATGGTTAGTGAGGAACATGGCGAACGTTTTCATCAAGATATCGTATCAACAGAACAAAGATATCAGGGAAAATGGTCCACTACAATGCTGGCTGACTACTGCTGGACACTCCCCAGAGATGCTCCTGAACAGCTGTACAAGAGACAAGCGAAGAAATTGAAGAAGTAGTCTATGACTTGATTTTTTACAGGTATTAACCATTGGTCTGTTACTATTGGCATGCATTTTGTGTTGTAAACATCAATTTCTTGTAGACTACAAAAAAAAAAGAGCCAAAATTAGAATACGACTGTCATATTCGTGTTGATAGGAAATGACTAATTTTATTTCAGTAATGTGACTTTTGTAAAAATTTGTTGACCAGTGATTGGCATGCATTTCATGATGTAAACATCAATTTATTGCAGATTACAAAAAAAATAGAGCCAAAATTAGAACTTGACTGTCATATTTGTGTTGAGCACATATAAATTGATAGGAAATGACTAATTTTATTTCAGTGATATGACTTTTGTAAAAATTTGTTGACCAGTGTTATTATGGCTTTGTGGTATAGTTTGAAGTCTAGGAGGGTGATACCTCCATTCTCCTTTTTGATCACAAGAGCTTTGGCTATTCGACATTTTTTGTGGTTCCGTATGAACTTCATCATTATTCGTTCTATCTCTTTGAAAAATGTCATTGAGATTTTTATTGGAATAGCATTGAATCTGTAAATTGCTTTCAGTAGTATTGCCATTTTGATAATGTTGATTCTTCCAATCCATGAGCAGGGGATGTCTTTCCATTTCTTTGTGTCTTCTTCTATTTCTTTTAATAATGTTTTATAATTTTCTTTGTATAGGTCCTTCACCTCTTTGTTAGGTTTATTCCCACGTATTTGATTTTTTTTGTTTTGATTGTAAAAGGTGTGGTTTTCTTGATTTCCTCCTCTTCTGATTGATTGTTTGCATATAGGAAGGCTACTGATTTTTGTGTGTTGATTTAGTATCCCACTACTTTACTAAACTGGTTGGTTATTTTGATTAGTTTTTCCATTGAGTTTCTAGGGTTCTCTATGTATATTATCATATCATCTGCAAATAGTGAAAGCTTTACTTCTTCTTTCCCTATTTGGTTTCCTTGTATGCCTTTCTCTTGTCTTATTGCTCTGGCTATGACTTCCAATATTATATTGAAAAGCAGAGGTGACAGTGGACATCCTTGTCTTGTTCCAGATTTCAGGGGAAAGGCTTTCAGCTTTTCACCATTGAGAATGATATTGGCTGTGGGTTTGTCATATATGGCCTTTATGATGTTGAGATATGTTCTTTCTATCCCTAGAATCTCGAGGACTTTCATCATAAATGGATGATGGCCTTTGTTGAATGCTTTTTCAGCATCTATTGATATGATCATATGGTTTTTATTATTCTTTTTGTTGATGTGTTGTATTACATTTATTGACTTTCTGATGCTGAACCGTCCTTGTGCCCTTGGTATAAATCCCACTTGATCACGATGAACTATCTTTTTGATGTATTGTTGGATCCTGTTAAGCTAAAATTTTATTGAGGATTTTTGCATCAGTGCTCATTACAAAGATTGGCCTTTAGTTTTCTTTTTTTGTGTTGTCCTTGTTCGGTTTTGGTATTAAGGTGATGTTGGCTTCATAAAACGTATTTGGTAGTATTCCTTCTCAATTTTTTGAAAAAGTTTGTGTAGGATAGGCACTAGTTCATTTCTAAACGTTTGGTAGAATTCATTTGTGAACCCATCTGGTCCTGGGATTTTGTTTTGGGGGAGGGTTTTGCTTAATGTTGCTATTTCACTGCTTGTAATTGGTCTGTTTAGGTGTTCTATTTCTTCTTGATCTAGCTTAGGATATTTGTATATTTCTAAGAATTTGCCCATCTCTTCTAGATTGTTGAACTTGTTTGCATATAACTGATCATAGTAGACTATGATTATTCTTTTGATTTCTGCTATATCTGTTGTAGTTTCTCCTCTTTCATTTATGATCCTATTTATTTGTGCTTTCCCCCGTTTTTTCTTTGTAAGCCTGGCTAGAGGTTTATCAATCGTGTTTATTTTTTCAAAGAACCAGCTTTTGATTTCATTGATCTTTTGGATTGTTTTTTAACTTCTATTTCATTTATTTCTGCTTTGATTTTTATTATTTCCTTTCTTATACTGCTTTTGGGTTCTTTTGTTGTTCTTTGACCAGTTATTTAAGGTGTGATGTTAGGTTGTTTCTTTGAGATCTTTCTTGTTTTTTGATGTGAGCTTGTATTACTATATATTTTCCTCTCATAACTGCTTTTGCTGTGTCCCATACATTCTGGAAAGTTGTGTCCTCATTGTCGTTCATCTCCAGGAACTTTTTAATTTCTTCATTGATCTCCTCATTGATCCAATCATCTTCCAGTAGTGTGGGTTTCAACCTCCATGATGTAGGGTGTTTCCTTATTTTCCTTTGTGGTTTATGTCCGATTTTATACCTTTATAGTCGGAGAGGATAGTCGGTATGATTTTGATCTTGGTGTATCTGTTGATGTTTGTCTTGTGTCCCAGTATGTGATCTATCTTGGAGAATGATCCATGTGCACATGAGAATGTGCGCTCAGATTTTTGGGTGCAGTGTCCTATATATGTCTGTTAAACCCATGAGATCTATGTCTTTATTTAGGGCTCTAGTGTCCTCATTTATTTTTTGTGTCATTGATCTGTCCAATGGTGAGAGTGGAGTGTTGAAGTCTCCTACTATATATGTATTTTCTCCAATGTCTGTTTTCAGAGATGATAATAGTTGTCTGATATATTTTGGTGCTCCTACATTTGGTGAGTATATGTTGATGATTGTTATGTCTTCTTTATATATTGTCCCTTTAATCAAAATGTAATGACCATCTATGTGTCTTTTTACTTTTTTAAGTTTGAAGTCTATTTTATCCGCTATAAGTATAGGTGTTCTTGTCTTCTTTTTTGGTCCCTTTGCTTGTAGAACTGTTTTCAATCCTTTTACTTTCAATCTGTGCTTATCTTTTGTAGTTAGATGTGTTTCCTGTGCTTATCTTTTGAATTCTGTTTTTTAATCCAATTTGCTACTCTGTGTCTTTTTATTGGTGAGTTTAATCCATTTACATTCAGAGTTAATATTAATACACTGACGACTGTATTATCCATTTTGTTGGCCTTTTTGTGATTTTATTCCTTACCTAATTTTTTTCTTCCTATTCATTCTTCTGTTGGTTTTGACTTTAGGGTTTCTTTTTTTAAAAAAGATTTACCTATTTATGCATGCAAGCTGGGGTACAGGCCAGAGGTGTGGGGCGGTGAGAGGGTTCACCAGAGACAGAGTGGGGAGCAGAACAGGCAGATCATGAAATACACTGCTGAGGGGAGCAGCTGGAGAGGCAGGAGAAGTCTGGCATACCATGTGGGAATCTCCCTGGCCAAGTGTCGAACTCTTGTCGCCCCTGCCGACAGCTCCACCATGCAGCGCTTAACTGCTGAGCCATCAGGGAGGCCCAATTTTAGCTTTTCTTGTAGTATTTCTTTGAGTAGGGGTTTAGTAGTAATGAATTTCTGGAAATTTGTTTGTTTGAAAAGTTTTTTATCTTTCCTTCATAGATGAATGAGAGCTTTGCGGGGTAGAGTATTCTTGGTTGGAATTTGTTGACTTGGAGTTTGTTAAATAAGTCGTTTCCATTCTCTTCTAGCCCATGGTGTTTCCTCTGAGAAGTATGATGTTATCCCGATTGTTTTTCCTTTATAGGTTATCTGCTTCTTTGCCCTTATCATTGTCATTATTTTTTTCTTGTCTTGGACCTTTTGGGAGCTTTACAATTATGTGTCTAGCAGTGGTTCTCCTTTCGTTGAGATAATTTGGAGTCCGTCTAGCTTCCTGTAAGTCTATTTTCATTTCCTTTTTCATGTCCAGGAAGTTCTCTTCAATTATCTCCTTGAAGAGCTTTTCGGTTCCTTGATCTCTCTCCTCACCTCTGGTACTCCTATGACTCTTATATTTCTTTTCCTCATGATGTCTGATAGCTCTCGGAGTGTTTCTTCCTTCTTTTTTCTTTGTACTTCTCTTTCCTTTTCTGCTTTGTTTCTTTCTATTTCTGTATCTTTGAGAGTACTGATTCATTCTTGCATTTCTTCTATTCTATCTTCTTGGCTTTTCCGGATATCCTCCAGTTCCTTCACTTTCTTTTTTAAGTTCATTAATTGTGTTCTTGTTTCTTTCTGCATTTTCTCTAAACTCTTTAATTGCTTTCATTATGGCTTTTTAAAATTCTTTGTCTGTGATTTGGAGATACTCTTCCATATCCATATTGTTTGGTTCTGGAGCTGGAGGTTGACTTTCCTTCAGCGGTGTAATATTCCTAGAAGAGCCTGCTTGATCATTTGTAGTTTATTTCCTTCCTGTTGTTAGCCTTCAGCTTTGTTCTGTTCATAGTGTCCCTGTTCTGCTAGTGTTGGTGGGCATGATTTTTGATTTCCCTTGTTGAATTGTGGTCGTGTCTGTCTAGTGTCTGAGCTGCTGTGACTGGGTATCGTCTGGGTGCTCTTCTGTTATGGTGTAACAGGGTGTCCCCCAGGAAAAAGGGTGTGTCCCAGGTTCCCTGTCCCACCCAATGTAGGGTGGAACTGAGCAAGATATAAGAAGCTGGAGAACAGAGAAACACACACGGAGGACACACACAGAGGAGACACAGAACAGAACACAGAAGACAGGAGGAGAAGGTAGAAGGATGGAAAGCTAGAAGAGGCCCAAGGAGCTGAGAGACTTGTAAAGAAGCTGCACTGGCCTGGACTGATTGAAATAGATGTGGGTGAGAGACCCGTGGGGAAGTTAACAATGGTTATGTTGATTTTGTTTTTGATTTGTTCTGTTCCTCTCAGAATTGTCTGACTGTTTCTGACCCTTTTGTACAGGTCCCTGCTGAAAGGTATTTTGTTTCCTCCCAGAATTGTCTGGCTATTTCTGACCCTTATGTGTGAGTCCCCGCCAAAAGCTGTTCTAGACTTGTGTCAGACTTTTGAGATTTGCTTTGAGCCAATCCCGTTTGGGTGGACTTTTACCCACGAGGAGCTGGATAACATTGGATGCTTGACTTAGAAAATATATTCTTTTTCTTCTCTGTCTTTTCTAATTGTATTAAAGTCTGTTTCCACAAAAGGTCCTATATGTTTTGTGTTGATGCAGCAGATGGCAGAACCCATTTAGACCAGGGCAGGTCTGGGATTTTGGGGGTGCCCCTCTCCCTGCCCTGTAACAATGGTAGATGTTGACTTGGGTTATGCTTTGCAGCTTCTGCTCCTGCTTTTTCAGCTCCCACTGTGAGGAACAGTGTCCAGTTTCTCAGCCTGTTGTAGCTGAGAGTCTCGTGTGGCGACTTGCCCCTCCAGAGACACTCTGTGTCTTATTCCACTGGGAGGTGCCTGCTGGGAGGTTGGGATGTATTTCTCTATTGATCATCCAGGTCTCTCTAGCTGTATCTCAGACGTGTTCTAGGATCAAAAGTTAGTTGGGAGAAAGGGAAGGGATATGGGTAGAGAGGAGGTTGTTATGGAGATTTAGAAGGTAAGAGAAACAAGAAGGGGCTATATAGAGGGAGGAAAAAAGGGAAGATGGAGTAGGAGGGAATGTAGTAGTGGGGGTGTGACCGGGCTGAGTCAAGTCCGGCAAACTGGCGCTCCCTACAGGGGTTTACCGTTAAAGGCAAATTGTAATCTGAAACCCCAGGTAAGCCCAGGTAAACCATTCATGATTTTGGGCGGGGCCTGCTAAAAATTATTTAAAAAGGGGAGCTCAGGAAGAGGACATTCAGACGCCATTATGTAGAACAAAAAGGAACCGTTGTTATGAGGAGAGTTGGTAGTCCACCATGATGTGGGAATGAAGATTTAGGGCCAGGGACTTTGGAGGCTTTGCAAGTAGCCAAGCAAAGGAAACTGCTTCCAGTTTTGTCTTTACTGCAGCTGAAGAAAGAAGGCAGAGGCCCAAAGCCGGTGCCTTTTAAGATGCGTGAGTGCAGTCCGTTGGGCCGTCTGGCTGCTGTAGCTGCTGTTTGCAGATTTATTAGCCTAATGCTGTGTTGGAGCATCATGGCAGTTTTAGAAGCATTTCCAGTTGCGTCCTGTGTCGTCCTTGTAAGTTGGAACCTGGCCTACAGTCTGATCGGTGTGTGTTGAAAAGGAAAAGTCGTGGCGGGAAAGCTCCATCAACATAAGAAAGAAGACGCCATTTTGGAATCGTGGCCTATTGTCTGGAAAAAGAGCTTTATAGCCAACAGTGGCAAAAAGATGCCACCTTTGTTATCTTTTGGGACTTAAAGGACTGGACATTGTTTTAAGTAAGGTAAATGGCCATATGTTAACTTTAGTAATCCTCTGTTTTTCCTATGTTAATATTAATAATTCTTTGCCTTTCCCTGTTTGTTAAATAAATCCCAATGTTGTTGTTTCCTAAACCTAAGTAGCCCTATAATTGTGCGCATGGGTGCAGAACCAACATAGTAACTGGTAAACAGTTGAGGCACTGCTTTTGTTAAGTTTAAAAAGCCTCATTTTCCCGCTATCAGGGGGAAAGAAGGTAGTTATGATGATGTTGACAGAGGGAAAGAGGAAAGATAGAGGAATTAGAAGACAGGTAGTGGAGAGGGAGATAGATCGCAGATAACCAGTTGGTCAATAAACAAGTATACACACAACTGATGGGGGGCGGAGGGAGACTTATCTATTTAAAGCAAAACTAGACCAAACCAAAAAAAGCAGAGGACAAGCAGACAAATAAAAAAATAAGACTAAGAGACACACATACAAGTAACTAAAAGAAAATCCCAGATCTAAACACACATACCTCCACCCACCTACCCACACAGACACACACACACACCCAGAACCAACAGATAAGACCTCCCATGACACACTCTAGATTTGTTGTGAAAATAAGCTATGCACTGCACGTATGATTTAAGGAGGAAGGCACTCTTCCAGGGCCCTGCAGGTAGTTGTGTGAGTGAATCTGTTATAGGGCAGGGAGAGGGACACCCTTGAAACCTCAGACCTGCCCTATTCTAAATGGGTTCTGCCATCTGCCACATCAATACAAAACATATAGGACCTTAAGTGGAAACCAGACCTTAACACAATTAGAAAAGGACAGAGAAGACAAAGAATATAGTATCTCAAGTCAAGCACCCAATGTTATCCAACTCCTCATGGGCAAAAGTCCACCCAAATGGGATTGGCCAAAAGCAAGGCCCAACAGCCTGCCACAAGTATAAAACAGCTTTTGACAGGGACCCATAGAAAAGGGTCAGAAACAGCCAGACAATTCTTGGAGGAACCAAAACACCCCTCGGCAGGGACCCATGCAAAAGGGTCAGAAACAGCCAGGCAACTCCGAGAGGCCAGAGCAAAATCAAAACCAAAATCAACATTGCCATAGTCAATCTCCCCACAGTTCTCTCACCCACATCTATTTCAATCAGTCCAGGTCAGTGCAGCTTCTTTACAAGTCTCTCTGTTCCTTGTGCCTCTTCTGACTCTCCATCCTTCTTCCGTCTCCTCCTGCCTGCCTTTCTTTTAACGGACCACACTCCCCAGAAGCCCCAGGTGCCAACCTTCTGCTTTCAACCTCCTCCTCTCTTACTTATGATCCCTGTGGTCCGGCACTGTAGGTAGGGGAGGGGAAAGTTCTGATGAGTTTCTTTCGTCTTTCTTCTGTTCCCTCTACTTCCCTCCACGTTGGAATCACTGGTGGAGGTGCTCCAGACTGTGCAGCATTTCTGAGTCTCTTTATCTCTTCAGTATCTTGCTGCTACCTCTCCTTATCAAATGTTTTTTTATTGTATATATTTTATTGTTATTTATATCTTTTACATCTTGTATTCTCCTTGGGTAACCCACCACCAATTCACCCATGATCCATCTCCGTGGTCCCTTGTGTTCTTTTCTACTCCATTTTGTGCCCTTACCCTCCCCCACCCCACCTGCTGAGTGTCTCTCTCCTATTTGGTTTCCTTATAGTCCTGTTTTAAGTGAAACCATTCGATATTTTTCTCTTTCTTTCTGGCTTCAAACTGCTAAAATGGCACTTCCATACAACCCAGTAATACCACTGTTGGGAATCTACCCAAAGGACACAAAAACACTAATTCAAAAGGATACATGCACCCGTATGTTCATTGTGGCACTGTTCACAATAGCAAAGGTATGGAAGCAACCCAGATGTCCAAAAATAGATGATTGGATCAAGAAGATGTGGTACATATGCACAATGCAATACTATTCAGCATGGAAAGAAGATAAACACATGCAATTTGCAGCGACATGGATGGAATTAGAGGGGATCATACTCAGTGAAATAATCCTTATCAGATGTTTTCATGGGAGAGTTCAAGCCTAGGGATCCTTCGTCGCCATGTTGGGTCATGTGATCCTTGGGATACATTTGTTAATTTGTTCTTCTAGCTCATCGTTTGACTATAAGAAGGCAATTGATTTTTGTCTGCTCAGTTTTTTTCTGTCACATTGCCAAATTGGTTTATTGTTTTGATTAGTTTTTCTGTGGATTCTCTGGGGTTCTTTATCTTATCATCTGCAAATAATGACAGCTTTACTTGTTATTTCCCAGTTTGGATTCCTTTTATAGCTTTCTCTTGTACTAGCTAATCACTCTAGCTAGTACTTCTAATACTGTGTGGAATAGTAGTGATGAGAGTGGATCTCCTTTTCTTGTACCAGGTCTCGGTGGAAAGTTTTTCAATTTTTCGTCATTTAGAATGATAGTAGCTGTGAGTTTGTCATATATAGATTTTATTATATTAGTATATGTTCCATTTGCCCCAATTTGTTAAGGGTGTTCAATATAAATGGATGCTGACTCTTATGAAATGCTCTCTCAGTATCTTTTGATACTGTCATATGGCTTTTATTTTCCTTTTTGTTGATATGATGAGCTACTTTGATTGATTTTTAGTTGTTTAAATTGTTTAATTAATTAATTAATTTATTTTTGGTATTTATATATATATTTTACATCATTGTTCATTTTTGTTTAATGTTTGCTTTCTTTTCCCAGATGTAGTCTCCCTAGAATTTCCATCACCATAGTCCATTGTGCTCTTCCCACCCTTGTTTTGGTCTCTCTCTCTTCCCCTCCCCTGCAAAATGCCTCTGATTTATAGTTGTCAGTTATTTTGGTTTTGTTTTGTTGTGGGTTTTTTTTTTTTTGGTTATCATTTTTTCCCCTAATCCCTTGTTGGTTCCTCTATATTACTCCTATAAGTGAAACAATCGATATTTTTCTTTTTCCTTCTGACCTATTTCACTGAGTATAATTCCTTTTAGTTCCATCTATGTTGCCGCGAATGGCATTAGTTTATCTTTTTTGATTGCTGAATAGTATTCCATTGTGTACATATACCACATCTTGATTCAGTCATCTATTGTTGGACATTTCGGTTGCTTCCATGTCTTACCTATTATAAATGGTGCTGCAATAAACATAGGGGTGTAGGTATCTTTTTGAATTAGTGTTTTTGTGGCCTTTGGGTAGATCCATAGGAGTGGAATTGCAAGGTCATATGGTATAACCATTTTTAGTAGTCTGAGGACCTCCTGACAGCTTTCCATAGTGGTTGGACCAGTTTGCATTTCCACCAGCAGTGTAGGAGAGTTCCTTTTTCATGACATTCTCGCCAACATTTGTTGTTGCCTGTTCTTTTAATATGTGCCAACTCACTGGTGTAAGGTGGTATCTCATTGTGGTTTTGATTTACATTTCCCTGATTATGAGGGAGTTGAACATTTTTTCATACACCTGTTGGAAATTTGCATTTCCTCCTTGGAGAGGTGTCGTTTAAGTTCTGTAGATTTTTTGACTGGATTGTTTACTTTGTTTTTGTTGAGTCATCTGAGTTCTTTGTATATCTTTGTGATCAGTCCCTTATCAGTTGTATAGAGTGCAAAAATTTTTTCTGACCAGTATGGTGTCTCTTTGGTTCTGTTAATGTCTCATTTGCTGTACAGAAGCTTTTTAGTTTGATGTAATCCCAGCTGTTTCCTTCCTTTTTTTGCTTTGGGGGATGAGTCTTTAAAGATATAACTGAGATGCATGTCATGTAGTGTTTTACCTACTTTTTTTTCTTTATATTTTATAGTTTCAGTTCTTATGTTCAATTCTTTTATCCATTTTGAGTTGATATTTCTGCATGGTGTGAGGTAGTGGTCTAGTTCTTTTGAATGTGGTGGTCCAGTTTTCCTAGCACCATTTGTTGAACAAACTGTCCTTGTTCCATTGCATATTCTTTGCTCCTTTGTCAAAGAATAGTTGTCCATAGACATGTGGATGTATTTCTGAATTTTCTATTCTGTCCCATTGATCTGTGTGTTTGTTTTTATCCCAGTACCATATTGTTTAAATATCTTCAAAACGAGAGCTAATAAAAAAAATTTCAGGGTTATATTCATGTTCAGCACACCAAGATACTACAGATTAGGGCCTTTTAAAGTCTTAACGATCTCAATGTTGATCAGTGTAATTGGAAAAAATCTGTCCATCTTATCTAGGTTGTCGAAATTGTTTGCATATATACTCATAATAATCTCTTATTATCCTCTGAATTTCTGCAGACTGTTGTAGTCTCTCTTGTTTCATTTTCGATCCTATTTGAATTTTTTTTTCCCTCTTTCTCTTAGTGAGCTGAGCTGGAGGTTTGTTCATTGTTTTCCCCCTAAAGAACCCATTTTGCATTACATTGAATATTTGAACTATGATTACTATTACATTTATTTCTGCTGTTTTTTTGGCTATTATATCCTTCCTTTTACTGACTTGTCTTTTTTTTTTGTTCTTCATTTGCAAGTACTTTGAGATGAGAGAAAATAATTTTAATTTGAGTTTTTTTTCTTTGTTGTTTCTTGATGTGAGTCTGTATTGCTTTATACTTCTCTTTTAGTACTACTTCTGCTGTGTCCATGTGTTTGAAAGGTTGTACCTTATTATATTTGTCTCAAGGTATATTTTAATTTCAGTTTTGTTTTCCTGATTAACTCAGTGCTCTTTCAATAGTATGTTGGCCTGTTTCTATGTATTAGAAAATTTCCTTTTGTAGCTGAATTCAAGTTTGATAACTTTATGGTCAGAGAAGATTCTTGGAATGATTTCAAAGTTTATGTATTCCTTGATTCTTATCTTTTGACCCAGTGTATGGTTGATCTTGGAGAATGACTCACATGCAATTGAGAAAAATCTGTGTCCAACTTTTTAGGGTGACAGTTCCCTATAAATGTCTTTTTAATCCGTGGAATCTTGTTTTATTTTAGGGCAAATGTGTTCTTATTTATTCGGTTACTCATTGATTTGTCCATTGGTGAAAGTGGGATGCTGAGGTCTCCAACCACATATGTATTTTCCCTGATGTCTGGTTTCAGATTTAGCAGTAATCATCTTATGAGTTTTGGTTCTCCTTTTTATGAGTATATATTCATGAGTATTATCTCTTCCTGTTTCATTATTCCCTTAACCATTATATAGTATCCATCCCTGTCTCATGTTAGCTTTTTATGTTGGAAGTCTGTTTTATCTGATGTATGGCTGCCTCTTCCTTCCTTTGGGTGCAACTTGCATATACAATTATTTTCCATAGTATTTTTTCAGAGAAGTCTGATGTTAGTCTTGTTGTGGTTCCCTTTTAGGTTATCTGTTTCTTTCCTCTCATCATCTCCATTATTTTTTCTTTGACTTAGCATCTTGGAAGTTTTACTACCATATGTCTTTCTGCTTATGTAGCTTCCTGTATTTGTAAGTTTACTTCCTGTTTCAAGTTTGTGAAATCTCTATTATTTTTCTTTTAATTTAATTTTATTTAATGTATACCTTTTACATTATTATGTATCCCCCATAAATTTCCCACCATCTGTTTACCTGTGAACCATCACCATTGTCCCCTGTGCTCTTTTCTGCCCTATTTTGGTCCCTATACCTCCCCCTCCCCTGTAGAATGACTCATATTTGTGGTTGACTGCTAGTTTTTGTTTTTGCTTTTGACTTTTCTGCTATTTTCTTCTTCTGGTTTCTCGTTTGGCTCCCTTATGTTCCTCCACAGGTGATACCATTCGATATTTTTCTTTTTCCTTCTGACTTATTTTGCTGAGCATGATCCCTTCTATCTTCATCCATGTTGCTGCGGATTGCATTAGTTTATCGTTTTTGATTGCTGAGTAGTATTCCATGGTGTACATGTATGACATCTTCTTGATCCAGTCATCAATATTTGGGAATTTAGGTTGTTTCCATATTTTAGCTATTGTAAATAGTGCTGCAGTAAACATAGGTGTGCATGTTCCCTTTTAGAGTACTATTTTTGTGTCCTTTGGGTATATTCCCAGGAGTGGAATTTCTGGGTCTCATGGAAGCTCCATTTTTAGTTTTTTAAGGAACTGCCATACATCTTTCCGTAGAGGTTGGACATGTTTGCATTCCCACCAACAGTGTAGCAGCATTCCTTTTTCTCCACGTCCTTGTCAACATTTGTTGTTTTCTGTTTTTTTTTTTAATGTGTGTCATTCTTGTTGGTGTAAGGTGGTATCTCATTGTGGTTTTTATTTGTATTTCCCTGATTATGAGGGATGTTTAACATTTTTTTCATATGCCTGTTGGCCATTTGCATTTCTTCTTTGGAGATGTGTCTTTTAAGTTCTGCACATTTTTTGAATGGTTTTTATGATTTGTTTTTGTTTAGTCGTATGAATTCTTTGTAGATTTTTGTGATCAGTCCCTTGTCTGTTGTATGGAGTGCCAATATTTTCTCCCAGCCAGTGGGCTGTCTATTTGTTTTGGTTAATGTCTCTTTTGCTGTATAGAAGCTTTTTAGTTTGATGTAATCCCAGATATTTATCTTTTCTTTCACTCTCTTTGCTTCGGGAGATGTGTCTTTAAAAATGTTACTGAGATGTATATCATGTTTGTTTTGCCTGTGTTTTCTTCTATATATTTTATGGTTTCGGGTCTCATATCCAAGTCTTTTATACATTTTGAATTGTTCTTTGTGCATGGCTTGAGGTAGTAGACTAGTTTCATTTTTCTACATGTAGTTGTCCATTTTTCCTAGCACCATTTGTTGAACAAATTGTCTTTGTTCCAGTGCATGTTCTTTGCATTTTTATCAAAGATTAGCTCTCCATATATGTGGGTTGATTTCTGGGTTTTCTATTGGATTGCATTGGTCTGAAATTCGTCATGACTAAACCCCCACTCCAAAATATACTACAAGAAGTTCTATAGCCAAAATCGACAGAGGAATGAATAAGAAGATCATAATAAGACAAGGAAGAAAATCACAAAAAGGCAAACAAAATGGCAAATATAGATGCCAACGTATCAATATTAACTCTAAATGTAAACAGACTAAACTTACCAATAAAAAGACACAGAATAGCAGGCTGGATCCAAAAACAGAACCCAGCGTTGGTGGTATACTGGTGAGCATAGCTGCCTTCTAAAAACAGAACCCAACCTTCTTCTTTTTCCAGGAAACACATTTAACTACAAAAGATAAACATAGGCTGAAAGTAAAAAGTAGAAAACAATGCTACACACAAATGGACCAAAAGAAGGCAGGAGCAGCTATACTTATATCAGATGAAATAGACTTCAAAGTAAAAAAAATAAAAAGAGGCATAGGTGGACACTACATAATGATTAAGGGGACAGTACATCTTTCCATTATTTCTTTAAACACCTTTTTAGTTCCCTTCTCTCTTCTGCTGGTATGCCTATGATTCTTATGTTTCCTTTCCTCATGGTGTCAGATAATTCTGGAAGTCTTCATTTTTTTCCTTTTATATCTTTCTTTTTCTTTTAATATTTTGAATCTTTCCTCATTTTCATCTTCAAGCTCACTAATTCATTCTTTTGCTTGGTTTATTCTACTTCCTTGACTGTCTCTAGAATTTTTCATCTCTTTCATAGATCTTTCTACTTCTTGCATTTCTATTATTTTCATATAGTTTTAATTTTGATCTTCTGTTCATTGTTTCTCTCATAGCATTCGTTTGCTTTTCTGAGTTTTCTTGCATGTCTCTAACTTTTTTTCTGCGTTTTCCTTGTGTTATTCCAATTGTTTGATTTTCTTAGATATGGCATTTTGAATTGTATATCTGATAGGAAAAAAAAACCTCTTCAATATCCTTGTGACTTGGTTCCAGAGATTAGTTATCTTTGTGTTGCATTGTTCCCTTGGGGACTTGCTTGGACATTTGTATTTTTCTTTTTCTTCATGTTTGGTTTTGGTTTGTTCTGCTGTATTTGGGGCTTTTGTTGTGTGAGGTTCCTCCCTTGCCCATTTGTTTGGACATTTACTGGTTGGTTGGCACAGCAGCTGGGGCCTCATGCCATTTGTTGTGGTGCTGGGAGCTCATGCTGAGGCTGGTCAGGGCTGGGATACAGGTGTCTTGGCACCCAAAACTGGGTGGAGGGTGGGTTTGGGTGAGGGTGGCAGCCTTGTAGCTATCCCCAAAGCTAGTCATATATTTTGGAGAATTTTGAGTATATCACTCTTTTCCCTGCTTGCCCATAGTGTGTCTTCAGAGAAGTCTGATGTTAGCCAGATCGGGTTCCTTTATAGGATGTTTCTTCTTCATCTGCATCATTATTTTTTCTTTTTCCTTGACTCTTGAAAGTTTTACAAGTATATGTCTTGCTGTAGGTCTTTTGTTTTGGAGACTTGGTTTTCTTTTAGCTTTCTGTATTTCTAAGTTCAGTTCCTTCAAGTTTCATAAGTTTCTTCCATTATTTCTTCAAAAACATTTTTTGTTCCCTTCTATCTCTCTTCTTTTTCTGGGATACCTATGCTTTTTACAATTTCTTTCCTCATGGAGTCAGATAACTCTTAACATGTTTCTTCACTTTTTTCTTTGTATCTCTCTTATTCTATCTTGATTCTTTCCCCATTTGTGTTTTTGAGATCACCGATTTTATTCTATACACAGTCTTTTTTATTTCCTTGGCTTTCTACAGATTTTTTAATCTCCATTGATCTTTTTACATCCTTCAATTCAATTATTTTTATTTAAAATTTCAATTTTGAATTTATGTTCATTAATTGTGTTTCTCATAGCATTCATTTCTTTTCTTAGTTTTCTTGCATATCTCTGAATTGCTTTTATGAGTTTTCTTTCTATTGTTCCAGTTGTTTGATATTCCTAATTGTGGCAGTTTTGAATTCTGTATCTGATAGGAAGGAAAGCTCTTCCTTATCTTTGAGTTTGGGTTCCTTAGATTTGTTTTCTCTCTGTGGTGTATTCTTCCCCAGATGACTTGCTTGGCCATTGTTTGCTTTCCAGTTTCCTCTGCTGTTGTTGTGGTTGCTGTTGTGGTGGGCCTACCTCTCACACTCTTCTGAGTATTTACAAGGTGGTGGGCACAGCAGCTGGGGTGTTGTGGTGTCTGGGATGGTGCTGGGATCTCCCCAGTAACTCTTCTGGGATGGGGTCTATTCACCAGGGTGATTGGGCATAGGTAAGCATGGGTCCAGGAGAAGTGGGTTATTGGGGACCTCAACCAGAATCTCTTCCAGGTTGGTTTCCAGTCGTGGGGTTGTCTGGGCCTGGGCAATCATGGGGCTGCATCCTGCAGGAAGGTGGAGACACTGTTCGCATTTCTCCTGAGAAGTCTTATGTCAGCCTGATGAGAGAATCTTTATAGGTTACCTCTTTTTTTTCCTTAGCCATCTTCAACATTTTTTAAAGATTTATTTATTTATGCATACAAGCTGGGGTACAGGCCAGAGGCGTAGGGCAGCGAGAGGGTTCATCAGAGACAAAGCGGGGAACAGAACAGGCAGATCGATGGAAATGCTGAGGGGAGCAGCGGGCAAGGCAGGAGAGGTCTGCCTCACGATGTGGGATTCTCCCTGGCTGGGCATTGAACCCGCATCGCGCGCTGCCGACAGCTCCACAGCGCAGCGCTCAACCGCTGTGCCACCAGGGAGGCCCCATCTTCAACATTTTTTCCTTTTTTTAAATCTTGGAATTTTTAGTATCTGTGTCTTGTTACATTCAGATCTTAAGCTGTAATTTTAGCTTCCTAGACTTGTATATTTAGGCCCTTCTCCAGGTTTGTAAAATTTTCTTCATTATTTATTTGAATAAGCTCTCTGTCCCACTCCTCTCTCTCTCTTCCCCTTCTTGAATACCCATTATACTTATGTTGCCTTTTCTGATGGAATTAGATATTTCTTAAAGATTTTCTTCATATTTCTCTTTTTTCCATCTCAGTCTTTGTTCATTATTATTTGCAATGACACTGATCCTCCGTTTAGATTACTCTACTTTCACAGCCTCATATATTTTCAACTTATCTATTGACTTGTTGCATCCTGATTTTCTGATATTGCCTAATTTAAAGCTTCAGTTTTTATTATCTGATCATTAATTCTGCTTTTCAGGTCATTCATTTATTTTCCTGAATTTTGTTTTATCTCTTTGGTTAGATTTTCAGAGTTCTTTTATATTACTCTGACTTGCTTTTCACTGTTTACTTCCTTCTCTTTGATTTCATTTCTTATGCCAATTTTAAACTTTCTGATAGGAAGATAAAATCTTCTATATATTTGTGGTTGTATTTTGGAGGGTTGTTCTCTCTTTGTGATGTCGTAGTTCCTTGATATCTCAAGTGGCCATATGTTGATGATTGCTGTCTTCCCATTTTCATGCTTCAGATTCCCCTATTTAAAAAAATATGGGAAATGACATCACCAAAATGTGGCGAGGGGATGCTAGTAGTAAATTCTCCCAAAAAAACAACTGATAAGGAGTAATAAAAATGTGTTCCTGGCGGGACACAGATGTGTTGGGTTGAGTTGGTGACACTGGTGAATCTCACAGAGGTGGGGGGGGGTAGTTAGAACGACAGGGGAAGGGAGGAGAGAAAATCATTGATCCAGAATCCTTCTCCCTTCTCCCACCCAGAATGCCAACCACTTTGCCTGGCAGAAAAGAACATCATGGTACAGGAAGATTCCTGAGACATCGGAGAGCTTCAAAGAGAGAGAGGCAGACAAACATGGCCTTGAGGTAGGCACACAGATCTGGGTGAGAGCCCATTTATTGTGGCGCTTCCCTCCCCTACTATCCTTTTCCTGTAGACAGGCCAGAGTAAGCACAGTTCTGAAAGTTTACCAGGAAACATCTCTGGCAACACCTAGTGATCAGAACGAAATCACCAACCACCTACACCAGAAATGGGGAGGCTGTAATTGAGGTTATTCCAGGAAGGACATACTAATTAAAGGTCGCACCTACAAATGGGAGGGACAACAGGTGGAGACTCCCTATATTTTGGGCCTTTTGCTACCCCAATCTTTCAGGTGGAAGGAGGGCTCAGGAGTCCCCACACTTGCCCAGCTACCTGAGGGACCCAGAAAGAATGCCAAACCTCCCACATCCACATCTGTAGTGGAGATTGTCAGAGACTGTTTGACACTGCAATTTGCAAGAAACCTTCAAGCACTTGCTCTTTAACTTCCCTCAATACATCAAAAGGGAGATAGCAGACCCTGGGAAGACTACTCTACCCAGCCCTATGGTGCTCCCCAGTGGATTAGACTAAAACAGCAAGGACCAGCTCACTGGGAACCATCAGAGGCTGGAAAAGCAATTCTCACTCACCTCGATGTGTGTGTGTTTGTTTGTTTATGGGTCAGTAGGTTGTCTGTTGTGCCTTTCCTTCTTTACTATCTCTATTTTCTGTTTCCTGTAGTTGTTTCTTTTATCCTCTTTAATATTATTATTACTATTTTATCTTGTCTTTCTGTTGCTTCCCCTACTCTTCCTCCTCATTCCTCTTCCCCTACCTTGCCCCTCTTCTCCCACCTTCATTCCTTTTACATTTCCTTATCGTCTTCTTCTCTCCTCTTATCTCTTCTTTTACTCTTTATTCTCTTTCGATCCCTGTATTGTTCCAAGACTAGAAGAATCTAGAAGCTTTACAGAGAAGTACATCTCACCCAGCCTGAAAGCACCTTCCAGTGGACTAGGCCTCAGTGTGTGTCTGGAGGTGCAGTGCTCCACACGAGGCTCTTGATTAACACAGACTGAGATGTTGCATCCCATCCTACATAGTGGGGGCTAAAAAAGCAGGACCTCCTGGAGAAACCCACAGATCAAAACAACATCTACCACAATAGAATAGTGCCTGGTCATGAACCCAAGTGGGAACTGCAGGAACCCTGAATTCCCAAGTCCACTAATCCCCAACGCTCTGGGACGAGCCAGAGGAAGTACCACCTGTCTACAGCATGGGTACAGCTGAAGACAGTGGAGGGAGAAAATATAAGAACCCCCCACCTACATCTTTACTCACTAATTACCAGCCACAGCAGCTCAGACATCAGGCATAAACATGTTTTGAAAGAGTTTGTGTAGGATAGGCACTAGTTCATTTCTGAATGTTTGGTAGAATTCATTGGTGAAGCCATGTGGTTCTGGGCTTTTGTTTTGTTTTGATTACAGTTTCAATTTTACTGCTTGTTACTGGTCTGTTTAAGTGCTCTCTTTCTTCTTTATCTTTCTTTGGATGTTTGTATAGTTCTGGGAATTTGTCCATCTCTTCAGATTGTTGAACGTGTGTGCATATAACTGTTCATAGTAATATCTGATTATTCTTTTGATTTCTGCTGTGTCTTTTGTAATTTCTCCTCTTTCAATTATGATCCTATTTATTTGTGTTTTCTCCTGTTTTTTCTTTGTGAGCCTGGCTAGAGGTTTGTCTAATTTGTTTACTTTTTTTCAAAGAACCAACTTTTGGTTTCATTGATATTTTGATTGTTTTTATGAACTTCTATTTCATTTATTTCTGCTTTGATTTTTATTATTTCCTTTCCTCCACTGGCATTTGGGTTTTTTTGTTGTTCTTTTTCCTGTTCTTTAAGGTGGGATATTAGGTTGTTTCTTTGAGTTCTTTCTTGTTTCTTGATGTGAGCCTATATTGCTACGTATTTTCCTCTTATAACTGCTTTTGCTGTTCTGGAGAGTTGTGTCCTCATTGTCATTCACTTCAAGGTACTTTATTTATTTATTTATTTATTTTTAATATATATTTTTATTGTTATTTATGTCTTTTACATTTTGTATTCCCCTTGGGTAGCCCACCACCAATTCACCCGTGATCCATCTCCATGGTCCCTTGTGTTCTTTTCTATTCCATTTTGTGTGCTTTTCCTTCCCTCCCTCCGCCTCCCCCCCCACCCCGATTGTCTCTCTCTTATTTGGTTTCCTTATAGTTTCAAGGTACTTTTTAATTTCTCTGATCTCCTCATTGATCCAATGGTTTTCCAGTAGTGTGGGTTTCAATCTCCATGAGGTAGGAGGGTTCCTTGCTTTCTTTTCATGGTTTATTTCTTGTTCAATGTCTTTATGGTCAGAGAAGATATTTGATATAATTTTGATCTTAGTGTATCTATTGATGTTTGTCTTGTGTCCCAGTATGTGATCAATCCTGGAGAATGATCTGTGTGCACTTAGGAAGAATGTGTACTCAGATATTTGGGATGCAGTATCTTATATATGTCTGTTAAGCCCATGATCTATGTCCTTATTTAGAGCTTTAGTGTCCTTGCTAAGTTTTTTCTCCTTAATCTGTCCATTGGTGAGATGGTGTGTTTAAGTCTTCTACTATATATGTATTTTCTCTAATATCTGTTTTCAGAGCTGATAATAATTGTCTGATATATTTTGGTGCTCCTTCATTTGGTGAGTATATGTTGGTGAAAGTTATGTCTTCCTGATATATTGTCCCTTTAATCATAATGTAGTGACCATAATGTAGTGACCATCTTTTTACATTTTTTAGTTGGATGTCTATTTTATCTGAATTAAGTATAGCTGTTACTGTCTTCTTTTCTGGTCCATTTGCTTGTAGGATTGTATTCCAATCTTTTACTTTAAATCTGTGTTTATCTTTTCTAGTTAAATATGTGTCTTGTAGACAGCAAAAGGTTGGGTTCTGTGTTTCAATCCAGCCTGCTACTTTACTTTGTGAGTTTAGTCCATTTACATTTAGGGTTAGTACTGATACATTAACACCTGTATTAGCAATTTTGTTGGCCTTTCTAATCTGTTCCTTATTTATCTATTCCTTATCTATTTCCTTATTCTATTCTTCCTATTCATTCCTCTGTTGGTTTCGGCTTTAGGGTTTCTTGTAATATTTTTTAGAGTGTGGGTTTAGTAGTGGTGAGTTCTGGAGATTTTGTTTTTCTGAGAAGTTTTTTATTTTTCCTTCATAGAGGAAGACGAACTTTGCCGGGTAGAGTATTCTTGGTTGGAATTTGTTGACTTGGAGTTTGTTAAATACGTCATTCCATTCTCTTCTTTCCCATATTGTTTCTCCCTGAAGTCTGATGTCCACTTCATTGGTTTTCCTTTTTAGGTTATCTGTTTCTTCGCCCTCAATAATTTCATTATTTTTTCCTTTTTTTGGACTCTTGGAAACTTCATTATTATGTGTCTAGCTCTAGTTTTACTTTTGTTGTGGTAATTTGGTGTTCTCCTAGCTTCCTGTATGTCTATTTTCATTTCCTTCTTCATGCTTGGGAAGTTCTCTTCAATTGTCTCCTTGAATAGTTTCTCAGTTCCTTGGTCTCTCTCCTCACCTTCAGGGATTCCTATGACTTATGTTTCCTTTCCTCATGGTGTCACATAGTTCTTGAAGTGTTTCTTAATACTTTTTTCTTTGTACTTTTCTTTTTATGTCTGTATCTTCGAGAGTACTGATTCGTTTTTCCATTTCTTTTATGTTTTATGGCTTTTCCCAGAATTCTTGAGCTCTCTGCTAATTTATCGATATTCTCCAGTTCCTTCAATTTCTTTTGAGGTTCATTGATTATATTCTTATATCTTTCTCTTGACTCTTTAATTATTTTCATTCTGGCCTTTTTAAATTCTTTGTCTGTTATGTGGAGATATTCTTCCATGTCCGTATTATCAGATTCTGGAGGTTGATTTTCCTTCTGTGATGTAATGTTCCCAGAAGGACATGCTTGATCATTTGTTATTTTCTTCCTTCCCATTGTTAGCCTTCAGCTTTGCTCTGTTTGTAGTCCCCCTGTACTGCTGGTGCTGATGGGCATGACTTCTGATTTATCTTGCTGAGGCATGGATGTGTCTGCCTAGAGTTTGAGCTGCTGTGGCTGGATACCATCAGGGTACTCTTCTGTTCTGGTAGGTGTTGTTCTGAGCTATTCTTTGCACCAGAAGCCCCTGCTTTTCCAGCCCCTGCTGCATAGGATTGGATCCAGTATCTCAGCCTGATGTAGTCAAGAGTTTTGTGTGATTATATTGCTTCTCCAGACACACATTGAGGCCAATTCCACTGTGAGGTGCCTGCCCAGAGGGTGGGATGTATTTCTCTATTGAACTGCCAGATCCCACTAGGCGTGTCTCAGACGTAGTCTGTGATCAAAAGAGAATAAGGAGAGAAATCAGGAATGAGGGAAAGAAGAGGATATTATAGAAATGTGGAAGGTGAGAGAGGAAAGAAGGGGCTATATAGAGGGAAGAATGAATGAGTATGAGGAGGAGGAAGGAATCTTGCACAGAGAAGAGAAAGTAGTGATGATAATGTTGACAGGGAGTAAGAAGAAAAATAGAAGAATCAGAAAACAGAAATAGTAGAGAGAGAAACGAATAACAGACAGCCAATTGGCCAATAAACAACCATACACAAAAACACGTAGGGGGAGAATTGCTTCTCAGGACTCTGGTGACTTCCAGTGAGTTAATGGTTTCTGCTTTAGTTTAGGGAATCTTCCCAGGGAGATTAAAAAAAATGAAAAAAGGGCCTCCCTGGTGGCGCAGTGGTTGAGCGCTGCGCTGTGGAGCTGTCCCGCGGTGCGTGCCATGCGAGTTCAACGCCCAGCGGGGGAGAATCCTGCATGGTGCAGCAGACCTCTCCTGCCTCGCCCGCTGCTCCCCTCAGCAGTGTATTTCTGATCTGCCTATTCTGCTCCACACTATCTCTCTGGTGAATCCTCTCGCTGCCCCACGCCTCTGGCCTGTACCCCAGCTTGTATGTATAAATAAATAAATGAAAAAATGAAAAAATCAGACACAATGGGGTTGGAATGAATTACGGTTGTCAGTTATGGAGAAAGGCAATCTTTCTGGGCCCATGAGATAGTGTGTGAGTGATGACCTCACCTGAGGTCTTGGGTACCAAGAGACCCACGCTGCAGGGATCATCCCCTTCCTGCTGGCAAAAACCGCTGCTGCTGCTGCTGCCCCCACAGGTCTCCAGAACAGGGGAGGGGGTGAAAGCTCTCCAACCAATGAGTTTGCACCGGGTGCTGTATATTTGTGGGGGAACCGCATTTGCCCACCTTTCATTGTTCAGACCCTCAGATGTCCCAGGACTCTCCAGGATTCTTGCTTTCAACTTTTCCCCTTACCTCTAGTTGTAGTGGTCTGGCTTTGTGGCTGGGGGAGAGGAGAAGAGTTCTGATGATTTTCTCTCTTCCTTTCCCAGTACTTTCAAATTTCCTTCTTGTCCAAATCACCAGTGAGGTTGCCAAATTTGTGTAATGTGTCCAGGTTTCTCCAGGATCTCGCTGTTATTTCTCCCTATCAGATGCTTTCATCATCTCAGTAACATCTTTAAAGACTCATCCCCCTAAGCAAAGAAGTGAAGGAAAAGATAAACAGCTGTGATTACATCAAGCTAAATAGCTTCTGTACAGCAAAAGAGACATTAACCAAAACAGACACCTTACTGATTGGAAAAAAGTTTTTGCACTTCATATAACTGACAGTGTACTTATCTCAAAGATCTACAAAGAACTCACATGACTCAACAAAAACAAAGTAAACAATCCAGCCCATAAAAGGGCAGAGAACTTAAAAGATACTTCTCCAAAGAGGAAATGCAAATGGCCAGCAGGCTTATGAAAAAAATGTTCAACATCCCTCATAATCAGGGAAATGCAAATCAAAACCACATTGAGTTACCAACTTACGCCAGCAAGAATGGAACATATTAAAAAAAACTAGCAACAACAAATGTTGGTGAGCATGTATTGAAAAGGGAACTCTCATGCACTGCTGGTGGGAATGCAGACTGTTTCAACCACTATGGAAAGCTGTGTGTATGTCCCTCAGACTACTAAATATGGAGCTACCATATGACACAGCAATTCCAACCCTAGGAGTCTACCCAAGGGACACAAACACATTAATTCAAAAAGATACCTACACCCCTATGTTTATTGCAGCACTATGTACAATAGGTAGGATATGGAAACAAACCAAATGCCCATAAGTAGATGACTGGATCAATAAGATGTGGCATATATACACAATAGAATATTACTCAGCAACCAAAATAGATAAACTCATGCCATTTGCCACAACATGGATGGAACTGGAAGGGATTATACTCAGTGAAATAAGCCAGAAGGAAAAAGAAAAATATTGGCTGGCTCACTTATAGGAGAAATTTCGGGGAACCAAATAAGAGATCAGGAAATAAATGAATTGTTTTCAATTAAAAAAATTAGCAAGTAACTTTTATTCAGAGACACTGCAGGGGAGGAGGGAGAGGGATCAAAACATGGGAGGGAAGAACACAGGGACATGGTGATGGTGCTGGGGTGAATTGGTAGTGACAGTTTTACAGGGAATACACAATGATGTAAAAGATATAAATTTTAAAAATATCTGTAGCTGTTAGTGAGATTTGAATTATTTTTCTTTTCCAGCAGGTGGTGCTGTTGTTATTTGTAATATATTTTTGTTGAAAGTGTCTATAGGTCTAGATACTTTATCTTTGAGCTACCTATCAGATCCTGGGGAATGGGCCTATAAGGGTCTAGACGCTGTTTTAAATGCTCTGGCAGCTGCTGGCTTATATTTTTGGCAGTGCTGATATCCCCCTTCTCTGTATTCCAGACCAAGAATCTGCAGTCTATGTAATGTCAGTGTGCTTTGCAAGGTCAGTGACAGTCTCCAAGGTACTGAATAGGGAGTGAAGTCCAGTGCACTATCCTTAGTCTTTTCACTTGGGACAAAGTCTATGGGATGTATCCCAGCTCTTCCTCACATTTTCCCCCTCAGTCAAGGGTGTGTACCTCCATTTCTTTTATGTCTCTACTCCCCAAGGCCACTGGCTAGTGTCAGCACTGTGGTATGTACTGCAGCCCTCCTCCCCTGATTATAGCCTCCATTCATCTCTGTCTACTCTTATTCAATGAAGCTTGAGTCTCTTCTATATCCTTTCTGGTCCAGTCTGTACTGGTCGGATATCTCAGAAGTGTTTTAGTTTCATTATAAGTCACAGGACTCTCTGGGCACAGTATTCCTCTGGTTAACATAGAAGATCCTCTGGGAAGGAAAGCAAGGAACCTCTTCTGATGCTATCTTGGTTGTATGTCAAAGTGTATTTTTGATTTTTGCATATCTGCATATCATAGATAATATCTGTTAATCCATTTTATATTACCTTTTATTGAAGTAACTGCATTATTAAGTTTCATAAATTTTTGCCGTGCTGCAATCAAAATCAACATTGGTAATTACTACAGTAAGTTCACCATTAAATGTCCAATCTGTCTGTCACCATATAGTCATCACTTTTTACTTGATTTACCCCCTTTTTCCCCTTCCCTTCTGGCAATCACTAATTGGTCTTATATTCTAAAATTTTGTTTTTGTTTCATTTAGTTGATCTATTTGTTTTCTCTCTATATATACATCAAATGAGTGAAATAATATGGTGTCTGACTTATTTCACTAAGCATAATAACCTCTAGGTACATGAATGTTGTTGAAAATGGCAAGATTGCATCTTTTTATAGTTAAGTAGTGTGACATTGTGCATATGGACAATATATTCTTTATCTAATCATCTGCGCATGGGTCCTTAGGTTTTTCTAGCCCTTAGGCAAAATAAATAATGCTGCAGTAGATTTGTTAGGATGTTATCATTTTGTCTTCAAATTCACCAATTATTTTCTTTTTTATTTGATCCACTTTGCCGTTAAACAAATTTATTGATGTTAGACATGTTGGATTTTTTTCATGAATTCTACTTTTAGAATTTTGGGGCAGCTTTGTGGGTGGGGGAGGAAAAAAGTGTTCTGGATTGATGATTTCCCTCCACCTCCTCCCTTCCCCTGTCGTTCTTACTTTCCCTCTGCTTCTGTTGGATCACCAACTTCATCCAATATATATGGGACCTGTCAGGGATTCGTTATATTTCTCCCAATCAGTTTTTTTTATGGGAGAGTTTAATTCCAGCATCCCTGTGCTGCCATGTTGATGAAGTCACCTCGTTTATCTTTTTAGATTGCTGAATAGAATTCCATTATGTATATATATCACATCTTCCTGAGCAGTCAACTATTTTTGGTCATTTGGGTTGTTTCCAAGTCTTACCTATTATATTTAGTGCTGTAATAAACATAGGGGTGTGGGTATTCTTTTGAATTAATGCTTTTTAAAATCAGGTTACTTTTTATTTGTTTTTTATTGTTCATTTTTTAATATATATTTATATTTATATCATTAACATTATGGTGTATTCCCCATAAAATTCCCACCACCAATTCCCCCATGAACCAACACCATAGTCCCTTGTGCTCTGCTCTTCCCACTTTTTGATCCCTTTTCCTCCCCATCCCTTGCAGAATGTCTCTTATTTACAGTTGGCTGCTAGTATTGTTTTTTATTATTATTATTATTAGTGGTGGTGGTGTTTTTGTTGTGTTATTTTTTCCTCCTGATCCCTTATTTGGTTCCCTGTAAGTGGGGCTAAAGGAGGAGAACAGATGCATTTCTCTGTTCCTCTTACTTTTCTCTCTGAAGATTACCCATTTTCAAAGGTCCAGAGCAAGGCTTACTCCCTCTAGAAACCCTCTCAGTCTTAAACCTTGGTCCAGAGTATTTGGTGTTATTTGCCAAAGGGCTCCTGTGTGGGGAGAAGACTCCAAGCAGCCTGGGAGGAGGCCAAGGAGGATATCTCTCTCCCACCCCCTACTTGTTCCAAGTGTTGGTATCTTAAGATACTTACTGAGAATCTGGTTTTGGAATAAGTGGCTCCATTATGGGTGGGGTGGCAG
>PVIJ01012671.1:7853-25497 GCA_004024925.1 Scalopus aquaticus
CCCGCCCCCCAGTGCCTCTCCCAGGACCCCGCCCGCCCCATGGCCCCGCCCTCCCCGGGGCCCCGCCCCCTCCCGGTGGCCCATCTCTCAGGCCAGTCTCTGGTCTCCGATTTGGGGCGTTCACCCCCAGCCGCACAGCCTGCAGCCACCCCCGCCCCACCCGGGCGCAGACACGGCCAGAGTGAGGGCCCAGACCACCTGGCCTCTGGGCTCCTCCGTGAATGTTCTCCAAACTTCTAGAGTCATGTTCACAAATTTTTACCAAAAATGTTTTATTGTAACAACTGCTTATAAACTACCCTTAAAAACTAGTAGATTATGGTTGTCTTTCCCTGTCAATAAGAAACTTTTATGCTCTCACTTTAATATATAAATGTACAGGTACTTTTGGTGGCTTATTTCTAACAACAGAGTCACAGAAATTTTTTTTAAAGATTATATTTATTTATTTATGCATAGAAGAACTGGGATGCAGCCCAGAGGTGAGGGGAATGAAAGGATCCCCAGAGACAGAGCGGGGAGCAGAACAGGCGGATCCACTGAAACCCACTGCTGAGGGGGCAGCGGGGAGACAGGAGTGGTCTGCTGCGCCCTGTGGGCAGCTCCCTGGCCGGGGATCGAGCTCAGGCGCCCCCAGGCCCCTGGGGCAGAAGCTGGCCCTTCTCCAGGGCGCTGCCCCTGTCCGGGGCGGGGGCCTGGCTGGTCCGTCTCCTGCGTGCGGCGGGGCTTGGGGGAGAGGAGGGCGGGCTGTGCCCAGCCCCTCCCGGGACTTCCACATTAACCGCAAACTGCGTTTTTTCAAGGTCAAACATTTTGGTTCAGTTTTTCCGTTGAAACGAAGCTCTTGTGTGAGAGGAAGCCAGACGTTGGCCCGGCCGCGGGAGCAGCCCGGGCGGGCGGCTGCCTGGGCCCAGACGGACGCGGCTAAGGGGCGTCTGCCGCTCCTCCTCCTCCGGGGGCTGGGTCCGGGGCAAGCAAGAGCGGGTCGGCGCAGTGGTGCGGCTGGCGCCCTCGGTCAGCCTGCTCCTCTCGGCCAGTCTGGGCTCTCAGCTCTGCGGCTCCGTGGGGCGGCCTCAGCCTGGGCCCCAGCCCGGGCTCTCCGCCCTTCTGGCCTCCTCCAGCCCGGCGGACGCCCAGTGGGCCAGTGTCCAGGGCGCTGCTCTCCAGGGAAATGAGGGCCTATGGCCTGTGGCCGCCAGTTAAATTTTTTTAAAAAATATTTTTATTTTGATGTAAGTGAAGACTTTTATGCATTTGTAGAAGATAATCAAGGAAGGCCCCTACCCCTTTCACCACCCCCGTTGGGGTCGCGGCAGGTGGCGGCACAGGTGGCCACGAGAAGCCCCCTCAGGCGAGTGATGCTGCTCTGCCGAGGGCGTCCAGGCCTGAGAGTTTTGCTGTAGAGGGTGTGTGGTGTGTGGCCTCTGGGTCCCCGGTCCTGCCCCAGTGCTGGTGCGGAGCGGCCGAGGCACCGGGCCCAAGCCAGGAGACGTGGCCGCAGGGCGTTTCTCCGCCACGGGAGGGCACCGCGGAGCTCCGTGCGGCTCAGCCACCTCAGCCTGGAGGTTGAGGGATTCCGGGCACTCCAGCTGCCCCGGCCCACTGCTCGGCCAGCCGGCCTGGAACACCCAGCCCATCTTGTATGTGAAGCACAGATGTCCCATCGCCCACGCCTGTTGCCCACGCAGGGCCGGGCTGCAGAAGGCGGGAGGTGCAGGCGGTGGGCCAAGCGTGGGCTGCCAGGTACAGGGGGGCTCGCGTATGGACCCATTAAAACAACTGCAGGCCAGTCCCCTGCAGGGTGCTGGGGATTAACCGGCCAACCATGCAGAGAAGAGGGTCAGTGATCCTTGTCGAAGACTGAAAAGCACTGCTTTTTATTTGCCTTTACAATCTCTGAACTCTCCGCGGGCTCCGCCACCATAGACAGGCCTGCAGGGCATGGCGGCAGGCGCGGGCCCTGGTCTGGCGGGGTGCAGGGTAAGGCCTCCCCAGAGACTTGGTCCTCTGGCTCTGATGCGCTGCCTGGCGGTCGCTGCGGGGAGCACCCCCAAAGGCAGCGGGAGGGAGGCCGAGAGCCTTGTGAGGCAGCAGGCCCTGCGGGCCCATTGCTGGCCCATTGCTGGCCCACACATGGCGGACTCGGGCGGGACGGCTTCTCCCAGTCACCAGCGGCACTGCAGAAAGAGCAGTCAAAGCGGAATCCTGCACACCACCAGCTCACGTCCTGGTGATGCAACACAGCCTGTGACCTGCCAGGGGAGGTGCTCGACCGGCCTCCACACCCAGCTTCCCACTCCGGGGCATCGTTTGTTTTCACTTCATGGTCATCTCTGGCTTTGGATTATTCTAGAAGTACAATCACAGAGGTTTCTGCGATGGTCACCCAGAGGCCAGAGCTGCTCCCGTCACTGCAGACTGAGTGGGGACACTTCTTGCGGCCACCATGGAGCCTGGAGCTGTCCTGACCTGGGGACAGCAGGGTGGATGACCCAGCCCTGGGCTGTGGTAGCATGGAGCCCCCTGGGGGGAGGGGGGGAGGGAAGCCCCAGGGCCAGCTTCAGGGGCCACCCTCCCTCTTCCCACCTGGGCGCTGTCCTGGCTGCGTGTCCCGGCCTCACCGTGTGGCCAGGGTGTTATGGGAACTGGCTGCATCAACAGCAGTGGGAGCGGCAGGAGCAGTGGTGCCTCCCCTACTGCTCCACACAAGTCAGTTGTGGCCATTGACCATTTATCTAACAGTGCCCTTCCTGGATCATGGAATGGACCAATCAGGTGCTAACTATGAGCTGATTAGTGCTAAATGATCCAATCAACTACAAGATTGGAAAATGGTCCAATCAGGCTTGTGGGTGGAGCATCCTGAGAGAGGATATAAGCCAGAGTCCGAAGGAGCTGAGGGGGAGAGATGATCCAGCCCCTGAAGAGGAGAGAAGATGGTTCCAGATTATGAAGGATGAAGCAGAATGAAAGGGAAGACTCCGTTCCTGGCCCCTGAAGAAGAAAGAAGAAAAGAAACGTCCAGCACCCGCCCTCTGAGGAGGGACAGAAGCCAAAGACTCTACAGGGACGGGGTCTCCATCTTGTCTCTGAGGTTGCCTGAAGGGAGCCCCGGAGCCCCGGCCTGGGTCTCAAAAGAGCTGTTTGTTGTTGGTGTCACCCAACAACTCACAAAGAGCTGTGACACTGGGTGTCTCTTACACTGCTTCTGAGTGACCGGTGGTGACCATCCCTACTGGCCAGTAGATAGCCGGCCGCTCGTGGCCACAGTGAGCTCTTTGTTTCCCTGTTTGTGGGTCAGCCCTGGGGTGACTATTCCTCAGCCCAAGGCCTCTTGCAGGCGTGGGTGAGACCCCACAGTGACCTTCCTTCCGAGCCCTGTCCCCTGTTAGGCCACAGCCCTCAGGCAGCTGCTGTGTGCTGTTGTGTTGCTGCAGCCCTCGTTTTTGGGTTTTGGCCTTTGGGGCTCCTTGGTGGCCTCTGGTGTCATAGCCCAGGCTGGAGGGCGTCCGATCTGTCCTTCCATGTGGCCTCCTGTCTTGTTCTGTCCACCCCTGTTTCAAGGGTAGTGAGCCCTGATAGGCTGCTGGGTGTGGGCAAGGCCCTCCTCGGCCAGCGGGGCGACACTTGCTTCTCTCCCCTTCACTGGAGGACAGGGCTTGTAGCTTTAGGATTTCACTGTGTTTTCCTGTCTCATTCTCAATTTCTCCCTCACTTTATTGTATTAAAAAAACCTGTTTTTCCACTCATCATAATTTGGGGGGGGTGGAACCGCTCCCTGTTGTCGTTGCTTTTGTCTTCTTGCTTGGCCTGCATGTGTCCAGCCCAACATCTGGACGGGCCACCAGCTGGGGTCTCTTGCTTCTAGCTGGACACCGCAGGTCGTGCTCAGCCCCTTCAGCAGACGAGCTCCCGCGGGTCAGCACCGCCTCTAAGTGACGGCTGCCCACACGGAAGTGGGCGAGCGTCCACAGCGTTCCTGTCCTGGGCACCCAGGCGCGCCCGGGCTCTCAGTGCCGGCTTCCCCAGCCCCCCGTGCCGCACCGCCGCCCGAGCAGGTGCCGGTGGGGCGTCTGCTCCCGACTCGGGTTGGCACAGCTGCCTCTGCCTTGCCCGGCGCGGCCCGTGCTGTGGGGCACCGCTGCCTCCAGCCCGGCCACCACTCGGTCTGAGAAAGGAGGAGCTGGCCTCGCTGGGCTGTGTCTCATCTGCCGGCCCCGGTGTGGCCCGGGACACTCCGCCCACCCCGGGCCCCGCACAGCCCCGTTGCGTGGCTTCCCTTCTGTTCCGCAGCGGGGCGTCTCCGTGACACGCGAGTGGGTGGGCGGGTCTGCAGCCCCAGGACGGGTAGCGGTGCCGGGAGCTCGCGCTCGGCCATGCTGGGGTGGTCCTGCCGGGCCCCGCGCACCCCCACCGGCTCGAGGCCACCCAGAGAGAGGGCGCCTGGAGGAGACGCCGCTTGTTTTCCGAGCTGGCTGAGCTCATTGGTGACATCATCAGATCACTGTCACCTAGGCGATGGAGCAGGTTGCCATGGGAACGGCAAAGCTGTCTGGTGGCCTGCTTGGCGCTGGCAGCTGGAAGGCCCCTTCCCAGAACCGTGAGCCGTAGGGTGTGTCCGTGGGGGCGTAGCCGGGGGCGGGAGCATCTGAAGTTCACCTGAACGGCGTGGAGAGCAGTGGCTGTGACACTGAGGTGTCTGAACGTCGGTGTTTCGGGGATCCCTGTACAGCTGCGTTGCAGAAGACCGGGCTGAGTCCCCGGGCGCGGGGTCCCAGCCGTGGCGACAGAGGCGGAGCCCACAGAGCTGGGCCGCGGCCGCTCGTGCCTGGGCTTGGGGGCGGTTTCCGCACACGCCCTCGGTGCTCTGCTCGGCGCTTCTCCCCCTCCCTGAAAACGTGTAGTTTCCTACGGCCGGAGGTCGAATCGCGAGTCTCCTTCCCCGAAACTGGGACCCGAGCCCTGCGCCTTCTCCCCACGTGTCTCACACGCATGCGGGCACACGCGCACGCACACACATGCACGCGCGCCTGCATAGGGGCTCGCTCACCTCGGGGCCTGAGCGAGTGCTCAGGGTGGGCAGGGCTGGGGCAGGCCGCGGGCGCCTCTCTGGGGAAGCCCCGAGGGGCTGTTGGGACGCCTGGGGCCAGCCTGCTAGAGCCTCTGGGCTCTGCCTGGGCCGGGCGGCCTCTGCTGGGGAGCGGGCAGGGCCCCTGTCCTCCCAGGCCTGCGCCGGGTGTCCTGGGCCCGTCCCGGAGGGAGGGGAGACCCAGGTGGGGCGAGGAGGATCCAGGTGGGGCAGGGTCATCCGGGTGGAGCAGGGGCCGAGCGGGCGAGGAGGCGCCTCCCTCAGAGCAGAGACGAGGAAGGAGGGAGGGGCTGTCCTGCCTGCCGGGGGGCCCCAGAGCGTCCCCGTGTTCACGCAGAAAAGACCATCTCGCCAGGAGTGTGATGGCGGCCAGGCAGCTGTCTGCTTTCTCTGAAATCTGAAAGACGATGCAGCAGTTCGGGTGGGGGGTGCTGAGTACCCCACTGATCGTCCAGGCCCGTCTGCACGGGCGAGGGGGGGTGCTGAGCTGGGCCTTGGTGCAGAGCTGTGGGGCAGGCTCTGGGGGACAGACTCCCCCAAGCCCCAGGTGGGCAGAGCCGCCCTCCCGTGTGGGCGGTGCCTCGGCTCACACCTGCTGAGGGGTTCTGGGGCTCTGCCCCTGGCCCTCCCACAGACAGACCCGGTCCCTGCCTCTGGCTCCTGAGCCCCCAGCAGTCTGCACCCCGCGGCTGCCCCGTCCAGGCCCCGCCTCGGGGAGCCCCGGCACCCTGTCTCGCGCGGGACTCAGCCTGCGCGACCCCGGGCGCGCTTCCAACACGCGGCCCCGGGTGCGCTTGCTCGTGGGGTTCTCAGAGCAGCTGCACGCAAGCGCGGGGAAGACGAGCGCGGCTTTTGCTGACCCGCCGGGTTTCCGGGGCGCAGCGAGCAGCCCCCGCGCTCGGTCAGAGGCGAACGCCGCGGGGCGGACCGATGCGCCGAGGTTCCAGGAGCGAGGCGCACGGACAGAAACTTCGGGGTCCTCCCGCGGTGCAGGGAGATGGGACTGAAAACGCGCGGTGTGGGGTGTGTCTCTGCGCCGCCTCTGCCCGTGCGCGGCCGCCTGGCCCTGCCTGCGCTGGCCCCGCGCCTCGTCTGTCTTCATCTCTGCCCATCTCGGCTCGTTTCGCCCCCTCTTCCTGCCCTCAGGAGCCCCTCTCCCCCGCACGTGCCCTCCCCCGCTGGGGCTAGTCCTGGAGACCCCGCTGCTGCAGGGGCCAACCCTCAGCGCCCCGAACGGGCAGGGGTCCCCTTGTCCTGTGAAGCTCTCCCCATCCCCGGGTGGGAACCCGCCAGCGGAGACACCGCCAGGCAGGCACCTGCCCGCCGCTTCGCCACCGGTGGTAGCCTCCGCTTTATTGCGGCGGCCCCCACCGCATCTCCCCCTGCCTTTCCAGCAGATGTAAAAGGAGGAATGAACGTGCATTTTGGAATTTTAGCAAGCCCGGGAGGGACGTGGCGTCCGCCCGCTCGCGCGCTGGCTGGTCGGGCCGTTCCCGGGCGAGCAGCGCCCCCTGGCGGGGGAGGCCGCAGGCGCAGGGGCCGCCGGGCCTGTAATTACACGCCTGGTAATTGCCCCGCCCCGCCCCCTCTTCCTCTGTGTTTATCTCCTTCCCCTAAACTCCAATTATCCCGCAGCACCCACAGTGGAGGATGTGTGTAATGATTTTATTAAATAAAGACCAACGCTTGATGGCGTCCCATTAATCCAGTCCGTTACTGCTGTCGTTATTGAAGGATTTGCCATGGCGCCGGGCGCGAATCCCCGAGAAGGGACGGTCCACACGCGGCCGGCGTCCCCCGGCGGAGCCGCACCGTTCGGGCCACGCAGGCCCCGTGTGCGCTCGAGCAAACCCGGGCACCGGCACCCGCACCCGCCGGCTGAGACAGGCCCCGCCCAGAGCCCGACGGCCGCACACCCCCTGCCCCCCAAAGGCTGCCCCTGAATGCCCAGCTGCGCTCTCTGCACTCGACCCCACACGGGATCTCGGTTAGTCTGAACCGGCCGGGTTTGCTCGGGCGCACACGGGGCCTGCGCTGGCCCTATGGACCATCCCTTCTCGGGTGCTGGGTGCTGGGGGTGCTGGATGGTGGCTGACCAGCTCCTGCGTCTCCAGATGTCCAGCAGCACATTCCATGCCCTCTAGGGATGACGAGGATGGGGGTAAACTCAGGACTCACACTGGTGGAAGGAACTTTTCCAATAAAAGTTTTGTGACCCTTTGGGGAGGAAAACAGACTTTGCAAAGGGCACATCCAGACCTTCCCTGCCCGCCTCGCCCCCGGAGTCTCCCCAGCGAGCTGAGTCCATCTCCTGGGACCCGTGGCGCCGCCCACGGCCAGCCACGCCCCTGCCCCCCACTGCTCCTCAGCCCTCCTGCGAGGCCCCTTGGGTGGGGGCGCCTCCCACTCACCACGTCTGGGCCTCGGCTCTGCTCCGCGTGTGGCCTCCTGGAGTAACGAGTCCCACCAGGAAGGCTTCGGCTGGGGCTGGGGCAGACGAGGGCTGTGGCCCTGACCTGTAGCTGCGGAGCCCTGCGGGGCTCCAGCCCCCACCCCGCCCGTCCCTGCCCCTTCCCTGCTGCTCCCCTGGTTCCACACAGGCCTCCGGCCAGGGCCTCTGGAGGCCCCTCCCTGGCAGCGCTGCCGCTGAGCCGGGTGGACTCGGGCACGTGGGCAGGGGCCCGCTCCATTTGGGGTGCTTCCTGGGCCCCCACGGCCCTGTCGGCCACGCTACTGGCCGGGCCGCCGAGTGTCCATCACCGGCTTTCCCTTGTGGCGCCCACGGCCCTGTGTCGTGTATCACGGGCTGGACCGGTGGGGGCGCCGGGTGGGGCCAGGTGAAGGTGCCCTGTGGGGCCCCAGTCCGGCCACCGAGACACACGTGTCCCCAGGGACGAGCAGCGGGTCACGGCCGGGCAGGCCCAGGTGGGGCGGGGCCAGCCCTCTGCTGCCCTTAACCCTTCAGCGGCGTCACCAAGGTAGCAGGACGGCCCCTGGCCAGGCGAGGAGGACGCTGGCCAAGGGCAGTGGGGGGCAGGGAGGGCAGCGGGGCTGGGGGCTGCGTCCGGAGCCTGCCAGCCTCGCCTGGACCTCCCCGTCCGCGCTGGCAGCGCTGGCCTCGCTGGCGGGGGCACAGGGGTCGCTGGCCCACAGCGCGGGGACCGGGCCAGCGTCTCACAACGATGGGAACAGCTGTGGGGTGCGCGAGGCTACCCCTGTGAGGCTGGGGGCACCCCAGCTGCCCTTGCTCCGTCCTCCCGGGAAAGCAGCTCAGGCCGGGAGCCGCTTGCCCCGAGGCCCCGTCCTGCGGGCGCGTCCGGTGCGAGGCGGCCTTCCCTGCAGGCCCCCTGGCTGGGGCGCTCCTGGCCGCCGCGACAGTGCGCGCCCCACCCCGAAGGGAGGGCCCCAGCACCTCGCGCTCTCTGAAGAGGCCATCTCGAGGCTTTCAAAGCTCTGGTTTGGTTTGCTCTTTTTCCCTTTTTGTTTAAAAAAAAGTGTCTCTGTGGTCTAAAAAACAAAAAGAAAAGCTCGTGAAACTACAGTTTACTTCAACGCCAGAAGCTCTCATGAAATGACGAAATGGTGAGTGTGAACGGGCGAGAGCAGACGGCTCGCGCTTCCCTGGAGGGGCCGGTGGGCGGAAGTTCTGGAGGGGCCGCCGGGCTGCGCGAGGGCTCCGGGAAGGCCTTAGGGCGCTGTGCCAGACGGCCCAGCTCCGGGAGGCGGGGACTGCGGCAGGAGCCGGGCCCGGGCAGCGCGTCACTGCAGGCCACACGGCCGGCCCCTCTGGCGGACCCGGCCCCTCGGGCAGCCCTGACCCCTCGGGCAGACCCGGCCCCTCGGGCAGACCCCGCCCCCTCGGGCAGCCCTGACCCCTCGGGCAGACCCGGCCCCTCGGGCAGACCCCGCCCCTCGGGCAGACCCGGCCCCTCTGGCGGACCCGGCCCCTCGGGCAGACCCGGCCCCTCGGGCAGACCCCGCCCCTCGGGCAGACCCCGCCCCTCGGGCAGACCCCGCCCCTCGGGCAGCCCCGCCCGCCTGGGGCCTGGCGCAGGAGCGAGCACACCAGGCCTGCATGTGCAGAAACTGAGGCCCTGCCGGCAGGTGGGCATCCGCGGGAAGGAGGCTCGCGGGGCGGCCTCTGGGTGAGGGTCGCCAGGCCAGGTCAGGGGACAGTGCCTGGAACACGGGGACACTGTGCCGCTCCCCGCCGCACCCCTGGGGCGGGCACATGCCCGGCGTCAGATCCCACTTCCCACCCCAGCTCTGTGCCGCCTGGGGAGAGAAGCCCCACGGCCCCTGGCAGGGCGGTCTCCCCCACCGCACCTCCAGGGCCTCACTCAAGGCGGGCTGTGGGGTGCCCCCAGGCCGTCCCCAAGCAGGGCCGTCGGGGCGACTGGCCCAAGGACACCAGGGTCACCGCCTGGCTCAGCCCTCACCGCGGGCCGCGCCTCCTGGTGTGGCTGGGGCTGGCCCGGGCGCCGACAGGGCGAGGCTGCCGCGGGGGCCCAGGGCGCGCGCGCTTGGCAGGAGACTCACGGCAGCCGGGACTGAGCCGGGGCCCGCACCCGAGGAGGCTGGGCCCCCAGGGGCCCGGGGACGAGGCCCTGGGCTGAGGCCCTGGGCTCCCCCCTCCGGCTTCGGTCTGCATTTTTCTGCACATTTTTAAAGGCCACGTTTAAGGGGGAGGGGGGCCTTCCTCTCTGCTTCTAAGTCCCGCCGCGTCCGCTGTCCAGAGACTCACACTAACGCGTTCTCATTATTTCATTTATTTTGTGTTAATTGTCCTGCCCTGGTCGCGTTCGTTCACAACGCCGTGATCAGGGGTGCGGGGTCACCCCCTCTCCAGAGGGTGGCGCCCCCACACCCCACCGCGGGCGGGACCCTGCCCTGCCCCTCCTCCCCTCGGAGCCTCAGCCCTGCGCCGTCGTCGGGGCGTCCGGGTGGTCTCGCCCGCTCAGGTCCTCGTGTCTCCGCGTCCTCCGCGGCGGCGGCGGCGGCGTCCCGTCTGGCTCCGCTCGCGCACGCCCCTCCGCCCGGCGGCTCGTCGTGGGCCGCAAGATTTCATCTTTTAAAAATATTTTTAATAGAGGTGACTTTATTCTTCACATGGACGCAGCACGGTGGCCCTCCGGGGAGGCGGCGGCTCCCTGCCGGGCCGGTCACTGTGCGCCGGGGCCCCCTGAGGCTGAGTCTGCCCGCCTGGGGAGGGGGTGCTCGGGGAGGCGGATCTGGGCTGGTGGCCTGGCCTGGAGCTGCCGCCCGTGCTGCGCTGCTGCCCTCCGCGGTCAGGCGGGCTCGTGCCCGGGCAGGGCAGGAAGAGACTGAAGAGTGACGCTGCCGCTACTTCCAAAAGAATGATGGGGAAAAATCAGGCCCACCCAACAGAGGGAGCCGGCTGGCTCTGGCCGGCTCCCCGTTCCCTGCCTGCCATCTGAAGGGGCTTCTCCAGGGCCACCAGCGGAGCCCCGCTGACCGGCTAGCGCCAGGGCCGGAGGGAGTGAGTGGGTGAGCCGGGCCCCAACCAAGAGGCGGGCGCTGCGGTGGGCGTGGAGCGAGGCCATCTGAGCCTCTCGGGGCAGGTCTGCAGCGACCGGCCGTCGGGGCTCCCGATGGCCCTGGGCTCCAGGGGCCGTGTCTGGCATCGGGGATGCAGGGGGCGCCGCGCCCCCGACCAAGCCCCTTTCTTCCGTGTCCCCAAATCTATGTGTTCACTCTCCATCCAGGCCGACACAGGGGTCGTGACCTTTGCACAGGAAAGTCTGCTCTCGCTGCCGCCTGCCTCAGAGGCTCCAGAGACTCCCTCTGCCTTGGGGTCGTCGAGGTTCCCGAAGGGCCTTGACCACGTCCTGCGCTGTCAGGCAGCAGAAATCCCCAGCCCGAAGACGGGAAGGCGGCCCGCTGGGAGCAGGCTTGCTGAAAGCAGCTGCGGGCTCTGGGAGGGTCGTGCTCCGTGGGCCCCGTGGGGGGCGAAGCCCAGTCGGGGACGCGCACACCCCCCCTGGGCCCGGGCCTGCGGCTTTCGGCCGCGAGCCGGGGGTGAGGACCTCAGACGGCCGCGGCCGCCGCTGGGTGCGGAAGACACAGGTCACGTCAGACCTCAGGAGCGAGCCTGTGGCGAGTCCGCTCGGGTTGGGTGGGCGTTCTGCTGCTCCGCGAAGGGGGCCACACAGCGGGCCCTGTCGGAGGCAGATGTCCTGCGGGGCTGGCCGCGGCTTTGCTGGGGGAGGACCAGCCCCCGCTGCGTCTCCCTCGGCCGGGGAGGAGATTCGGGGCTGGAAGCGGGGGCCGAGGGGCTTTTGGCAGTGACCGGCCTCAGGAGGAAGAGCTCGTGCCTGGCCTTGGAGAACACAGCCTGCCCTGGAAGCAGGGCTCTGCCTGCACCCCAGCCCCCGAGGCCCAGCCCCGAGATGCCGGATCGGCACGTGTGCCGTTCACTTCTGTGCAACATGCGGAAATGGTGTCCCCTAGGTTTGACCCTAGGTTGGCCAAAATGATGCACAGGGCGACCTTGAGATGCCCGCGGAGCCGCTGCGGACAGGGCACGGTGGGGCCGCGAGGGTGGCCTTGATGCCGCGTCTCCGTGCTGTTTTGCAAGAGTCCAGTGTTCGTGCTGGAAATCAGGGAGCAGCGGGAAAAACTTAGAATATACCTCAAAGCCTCTAAAAAATTCCATTGAATTCTCAGCGCTGTCTGCACCTCAGCGATGGGGGGGGCACTGGGGACCCCAGGACCTCCCCCTCGGCAGGCCCAAGCTCCCCAAGGCCCTCGCTACCCCAGGCTGAGCGCAGACAAGTCGCCTGGGCTGGGAAAGGCCATGGCTGGGGCCAGCGGGGCTCTGGCCAGTACCTGTCTGCTCGTCCGGCCCGAGCGAGGGGCGGGGAGCAGAGACGCTCTGGAAGCACAGACTGTGACGAGGCCCAAGGCTACAGCAGGAGCCGGACCCAGACCCAAGGGCTGCAGGGGGCTGGGGGCCGCCCTCTCGGGCCCACACCTCTCCCGGGCCTTAGTAAGCCGGGGGCTTCTCCAACCCTTCCTGTGCGCACGCGCCGCTGCCTGCCCCTGCGGGCCCCGCCCCCGGAACGGCCCCGCCCCTGGAACGGCCCCGTCCCCAGAACGGCCCCGCCCCTGGAACGGCCCCGCCCCCCGGAACGGCCCCGCCCCCGGAACGGCCCCGCCCAGAGGTCCAGCTGCAGCCGTGGGTGGCTGAGGGCCGAGGAGCCGGCAGGGGAGGCCCCTCACCGGGCCTGGGGCGCACCATGGTGTCTGCGGGGTGGGCTGCGGCCGGCCTGGGGGCGTCCGGGGAGGGCTGCTCTGCTCTCCGCGTCCCCTTCCCCTGCACCTCGTTCCCTCTTCAAGCCTCCCGCCTGGGCTCACCTTGCTTGCCCTGGGGCCCAGTGTCCACGAGCTTTGCCCAGGTGGTTGCTGGTGGCTACGAGCCCTGCCTCTCCGCGCGGGGGGCTGGGAGTTGGGGGCTGGGGGGTCTCAGCACAGGAAGGCCAGCGCCGGCGTCTCCACGTCTGCCCGTTTGAGATGCTAAGGCTGACCCATCATCGCAGCGCTTCCCAAAGGGGCTGCCGAGCGGTGACGGGGGCACTCAGCCCACTGCAGGCTCGTGGGCGCCCGACCAGGCCCGCTCGCCCCCCCAGGCCCCCGGACTGGGGCGTCGTGGCCCGTCGCCGAGTGGGGTGAGGGCGGGTCCAGCAAGCTGCGGGGCGGGGCTGTGCCTGCAGCGGTGGGATTTCTCTGACCTGAACCCACCCGTTCGCCTGTTTTCTCTCTTTACACGCACACACATGCATGTACACGCGCGAACACACACGCGCACGCGCACACGCACAGCTCCAGACTCGGCAGGACCGACCCATCCAAACGTCTGTTGGCGCCTCGAGGCCTCGGAGGCTGCGGGGTCCAGGACAGGGGGCTCCTCCCGGCTTTTGCGGCCGCCGCTGGTGCCCGCGGGCTGCGGGGAATAGGATGTCACCGAAGATTTTTAATTGCGCGTGATGCTGACTAGTGACCTTGATTCTTTAAAAGCACCTGAACTAGACAAGAAGGAAATATTGAAAGTACGCAAGGTGCGCCGTTGAAAAGGCTACGACACCTTTGTGGGCCTCTTAGGGGCCACTCTCGGGGTCCACTCTCGGGGTCCCCCCGGCCAGCAGCCGCGCAGCCCGGCCGCAGCCGTCCCCGCGCCGCTCCGCTGCGGCCGGCAGAGGGCGCCACACTCCAGGCCTGGCGGCTCCTGCGGGCGGAATTTCCAGGAGGACGCAGCCTCAGGCCGGGACAGGTGGAATCTAACACTCGAATCGCCCAGCGGGGTGAAATCAAAACTGGGATTCCGGCGGATCTGTTTTGGCGCAGAGGTGTGGTGATTCTCATCTTAATGAGCCTGGTTTACGTTCACGGGGTTCTCATTTCCTTGACAAATAATAATAAAAATCACCTGTTCGGTTTGCCTTACCTGCTGTCAAAACCCCGGAAATAAGCCAGCCCGAGCCACCTGAGCAGGGGGTCCCGCCCGAGGAGGCGCTGGCCAGGGCAGCTACTCCGCAGTGCGCCCCAAACCTTTCTCAGGACCCCAGCCCCCGGCTGCGCGCCGCTCTCCACCAGGGCAGCGACCCGCCTTCCTTCTGCGCTGGTGAGTGAGCGTGTCCGTGTATCATGAAAATGCCAGAGAAATGCTTTTCACAATCAGAAAACCACAGTCAATAAATCTGAAGCCTCCGCTCCCGGCTCTCGCTGGGTGGACCCCGTGGCGGCCGGGGCGGGGGCGGGGGTCTCTGCCCCTCCTGCCCCCTGCTGTTCCCCGGGAGGGAGTGGGGCGCAGCTGGACGCGTCGCCACTTGGAGGGTTCCCCTGGAGGACCATTTCCCAGGGAACCCCACTTTATTTGCCCTTGACTACGACACCCCCGATGGGGAGGGCAGGGGGGTGAGCTCAGGCTTCTCTGAGCGTCCTAGACCCGTGTAGCGGGGTGTGGCCCGCAGCCCACCCACAGGGCCGGCTTCCCCCGCGGCCGGGGCAGGCCTCCGTCCCTCAGGCCCCACAGCATGCCGAGGGGCAGAGACTGACCAGGGACCCTCGGGAAATTGCCCTGAAGGCTCAGCGCCCCCTGGGCTGGCCCCAGCCCCTGTCTTCGCCCACCCTCCAACCCCTGCACCTACAGACACTCCCGCTCCTCACGGCCCCCCAACCCCCGACGCAACCCCCCGGGTGCCCCTCCATCGGGGTGTGCGGCAGGTGCTGGCGTGTTCCGGGCCACAGGGGGTGGTCTGTCAAGTGACCGCCGAGATGCCGCCCGTGTGTTCAGCGGCTCCAGACGCGTTAACACTCTGTGGCCGCTCACGTATCAGTGCGTGTTTCTGTCGCCAGTCTCGGGTGGCCGCTCACGTATTCACGTGTTCATCTAGTCTCCGGTTTCTCACGCCACAGTGGATTGATTTGGAACTATGAGGAGCTATTTCTTGATCATGCTCAGTCTAGAAGCGTCACACATTGTTTTGGTGAAAGTGCGAGGTGTTTTACGAGCGATATTACGGTTTTTTTAATATCCAGTAGTTTGGGAGTTGTGTGTGTTTTCTTTTTTTTTTTTTAAAGATTTATTTTTTATTTATACATACAAGCAGGGGTACAGGCCAGAGGTGTGGGGCGATGAGAGGGTTCACCAGAGACGGAGCGGGGAGCAGAACAGGCAGATCAGAAACACACTGCTGAGGGGAGCAGCGGGCGAGGCAGGAGAGGTCTGCCGCACCATGTGGGACTCTCCCCGGCTGGGCGTCGAACTTGCGTCGCCGCTGCGGACAGCTCCACAGTGCAGTGCTTAACCGCTGCGCCACCGGGGAGGCCCCTGTGTGTGTTTTCTTGAATGCTTCTACCATTCGCGGTGGCACAGACAATGGCCGGCCCCAAGGGCTGGTGAATTTAAAGGGCAGCGGCGCACACAGTGTTACTGCTTCCCCTGTGGTCTCATGGCACAGAAACCAGCCACCGGGCTCTGAGTTTACAGAGGAGCAGCCGTCGGGCCGCCGCCCCCCCAGGCGTTGCTGGGCAGCTGGGCTGGGAGCAGAGCAGCCGCAGGGTGGCGCCCCCGCCGGCCCCCGCCTGCCCCCGCCTGCCCCCGCCGGCCCCCGCCTGCCCCCGCCTGCCCCCGCCGGCCCCCGCCTGCCCCCGCCGGCCCCCGCCTGCCCCCGCCTGCCTCTGCCTGCCTGCCGCGCTGCTCCATCACCCCAAGTGCCTTCTGGCGGGAGGTGTCGCACACACCCCCCCTTCCTTGCTCGCTTTCCGCGATGGCGGTTTTCCTTCTTCTCAGCGCTTTCTCACGTCTACGGGACTCGCGCCTGTTCCGCGCCGGCCCGTGAGACGCCGCACCGCAGGCCATGCGCTCGGCCCCAGCCTTGACCCTGGACACGCGTGTGACAGCACAGAAGCGTCTGGGGCTCTTTCTTCTCCTTCTTCGGGCTCGGCTGACTCTGTGCTCATGTCCAATCCAAAGATCGGGCGCCGACTCTGCCCCAAGGCGTTTAAGCCGAGACCCAGCAGAGGTGTCAGCTCCCCAAGGGGTTTGTTTACATAAACACGCTGAGCCGCCAAGGAAATGACCAGGAGGCCCTAACTGGGCAGCGCCGCGTCCAGCTTTATGTCACCGGCTCCTGGTCCACGCGCGCCCCGAGTGGCTGTTCGGGTCAGTAACACAGCCCATGCGCCCAGGACACCGCCGGGAGGCCCCTCGGCAGTGCTGGAACTGCCGTGTTGTGTTTTTAAGGACTTGTGTTGGCCACAACCCAGGTCCACCCAGGGGAGGGGTGCCCGGGCACCCCGTTTTGATGTGGTCCCGGGCAGAGCTGGAGCGCTGCCCCCGGGGCGGGGGAGTCACCCCACTGACATTTCTTTGATATAATTCTTCCCACCTCCTTCAATTATGGTTACAGAGCGAGCACAAGACGGGGTAATCGTGAGCGATGGCACGAAAGTAGGTCAAGGTACTAAGTTTCAAGCTATTTCTATCTTGCCTTGTGGTTTTAAAACACACTGAACTTCGAAGTTAACTTTTACACAAAGAACTTCAGGCTGCAGCCCGGGCACGGCCGTCCCCAGGTTCAGCGAGAGGGCGGGTGCCTGTTCTGGAGCCGCCCTCGCCCGCTCAGCCGGGCTCGGGGTTCGCATTTTACACAACGCGCTCCGCGAAACCTCCAGGAGGAGGCCCCAGGACGGCTTCCGGAACCCGGTGTGACCCGGCTGCCAGCGTCCCGCCAGCCGCCTCCGTCTCGCACTGGCCACGGCTCGAGCCACCTTGACCTTAACCTTGACCTCAGTGTGTGTGGCCCCCAGCTCTGCCCGCCCCAGGCCCGGGAGGCTGCCCTGCCGATTTCACCAGGAGGCGGATGGAGAGAAGCGAACACGCCCTCGGGGCGGCGTGGGCCCCGCCTGCCCCAGCACCCCAGCTCAGAGCTCCCTGGGCAGCAACCCCGGAGCCAGCCCTGACCTCCCGGCACTGGGCCCTCCGCGTGGACCCTCGTTGCTCTCCGCTCCCCTGGCCAGCTGGCTCCATGGCCCCGGCCGGCCCCACTCAGCCCCCTGGCCGCCTGGCCCTCGGGGTGACGCTCCCCGCCCCTGCCGCCACCTCGCGCCCCACTCTGCAGCAGCCCCTCCTGTGGACAGCCCTTCTCTGCACCCGGCCTGGGGCTGGGCTCCTGCCCACTGCCCGCTGGAGCGGCCGTCGGGGGTGGGGCGCATGGCGGGGGCGCGGAGCGTCTCCTCGCGGAGTCCGGCACTCACGGCCGCTTCCTGCCACCCCCGGGTCGGGCCTTGGGCGTCGGCCAAGCGGGGTGCCTTTCCCCCCACTCCTGTGCTTCTGGGGGTTGGACCCGTGAAAACAGACCCCACACCGAGACGCCGCTTGGCCTCACTCGGGGGCCTGGCGGGCAGCGCCTGTCCGCGGTCAGCACGGTGTCTGTGGGCGGGAAGGGGCCAGGCCTTCAGCGGGGAGAGCGGGCTTGGGGGGGCCGGCGCCCCGCGGGCGCTTGGGAGGGACGGCGCTGCCCTGGGCGCCGGCCAGCTGAGGGCTCCGCCTTGGGCTGTGTCCTCTGATCCCAGCAGCCCGCCTGGCCTTGTCTCGTGGATGGGAGCAGCAGGGCTGGGTGTGAGACCTGCACCCCATGAACACCTGTCGCGCCGGTGGGCTCAGGCCTCGCCAGCTGCGCAGGTGACCTCCGGGAGCCCGAGAGCCGCAGGCCAGCGCCCCTCCGGCCGTTTCAGCTCGGGAGCGCGGGCAGCAGCTGCTGGCCGCGGGCCGGGGGGCGGGACTGAATAGCAGTGACGTCTCCTTGGCGTGCGCGGCCGAGCCGGGGCGCGGGCCAGGGCCAGGGCGGCGGGTGACAAGGCGCGTCCGTCCCCAGGCCCCCGGGGGAGGAGGGGAGCGAGGGAAGGGGCCGGCGCTGTCCTCTCCCTCCCGCCGGCTCGGCCTTCGTCTGCTTGGCTGGCGGTGCCCTCGGCGCGTTGACGCACGCGGCGCCTCTCGGAGCCTCGTCGGACGGTGGAGACGCTCAGAGGCGC
>PVIJ01012671.1:25597-48815 GCA_004024925.1 Scalopus aquaticus
GGAGGGGCAGGGGGCAGCCAGAGGGGCAGGGCCGAGGCGCCCACTTGGGGGCACGCTGCAGCCGGGGCGGGGTGTCCCGTCAGGGTCTCAGGAAGCCCACGCGGCTCGGGGACAGGTGGCCTCTGTGCTCAACAGACCTGGGGGCGAGTTCGGGGGAAGCGGCGTTTGCGCTTAGGGGTCTTTGTTGCCCTAGCCTCCAGGACAGCGGGGTCGGGAGGTCCCTGGAAGGGCACTTGGCTGCGGTCACCGTCCGAGAGACCCGGCGGCTCCTGAGGAGCCTGGATGGCCCTCGCCGGTTCCCCGAGCTCCTCTGGGGCAGCACCCGCAAAGCCCAGAGAGCCCCGGGGTGTTGCCTGTTAGTGCCGCGCCTGGGGCCATGCGGGTGACTCACTCCGGCCGCGTCCAGTCCCTGTGGCCAGCAGGTGCTTCTGGACTTGGCAGGAGAGTTCTCATCCCTGAACGAGTCCTGCCCGCGAGGAGAACGTCCCCTGCCCGGCGGTGTGGGCCGCCTCGGCCGTCCACCCCCCACGGGTCCCTGGCTTGTCAGCAGCGGACATCGCCCCGAGCAGAGGGGCGGCTGCGCCACGGGGCCGCCCAGACAGCAGACAGAGGGCGTCCAGGCGCAGCTCGGGCTCACAGGGGAGTGTGCAGGAGAGAGCCCCCTTCAGACCAGGGCCTGAGGCGGCTGTCCCCTCGCCAGCTGCCCCCGGCGCAGTGGCCTGGGTGGCTGGGAGCAGCCCCAGGGGCCCTCCCTCGAGGCGGCCAAGGTCTGCTCCCCAAAGCGCGGTGAGTCCTACTGTGCGCCCAGCTTTGCTCACCCTCCTCGTCTCTCCCCCGAGGGCCTCAAGTGCCAGGACCCGCGGTCCCCACAGGGGTGTGGGCAGCTCGGCCAACGTGGCCGGAACAGTCCCGGAGAACATCCGGAACGAAGACAGTGTCCAGCAGCGTCCAGCAGCCACGCTGCCTGGGCGGGGGAGGGGCGCGGGGGGGCTGCTGGGTCCAGAAGTGGGGTGGGGGCGATGGGGCTGCTCGGGTTATACACTTTGGTGGGTGGGCTTCACCCCGCGCAAATCGATCTCCATAAAAACAGAAAACTATCATGGCCCCGAAGCCCCGAACTGTCTGACAAAGGGACAGCAGAGGTCACAGGCAGCCGCAGAGGCCCTGGCCGGCGGCTTGTTCCTGGCCTGACGCCATCTTGGCCAGAGGACGTCCGGCCCGGGCGGGAGGTGAGGGCTCCTCGGCAGAGGCCATTCCCTCGGGGCCAGGAGGCCCTGGGCTGTGAGCCGGGAGTCTCCCCCAGGACGTGAGCTCCCGGCGAGGCCGAGGGGCGGCCGTGTCAGGCCTCACAGACCAGCTGGCCCCCCAGCCCCCCAGCCCGCTGCCGGCAGCCAGAGCCGCCCCCGGGCCACAGAGCGTCAGCGCGGCCAGCCAGCGAGGGAGCCGTGGGGCGCGGCTCTCGTCCGGGCCCAGAGGAGCGGGCTGTGCTGGCCCCTGTGAGGGCGCGGCCTCGGGGCCTGCCGTGTAGACACGTTTACTCCAGTTTCGTGTTTCGCTCTTTCTGAACTTCCAGCGAGGCCGGCCCAGGCTTGGCCGTGGGCGCATCGCGGGGGGCGCGTCCCGGACTTCCGAGCCTGCTCGCCAAGGGGCTGACTGTCCGGTCCCTGGGCCGCAGGGCGGGCCACCCTCAGCCAGTCGAGGAGGGGCCAGTGGCCCCCCTCATGGCAGGGCTGGTGGCCTCAGCCGAGGACAAACCGCTCCCGAGAGAATCTCTCCTCTCGGCCCGAGTCAGACCCTGTGCTGCTCTCCTGCCAGCGGGGCGGGCAGCGGGCAGTGGGCAGCGGGCAGCTCCGGCGCCGCTCCTCCCTGTGCGTCTGGGTCTGACCCGGTCAGGGACTGTGCAGAACCGGTTCTTCTCACCAACCTTTGAAGTGCGCAGAGCAGGGAGAAGCCGGGCTGGGGGAGCAGTGGGCGGCAGACCCCCAGCCGTGGCCCGCGCCCTGGGCACTCACCCTTCTCTGCGGCTGCGGGTCAGCAGGGCTCGTGGCGGGGCCGGGGCCCGGGCAGCCCGGCCCCCAGGGAGAGAGGCGACAGCCGCAGCGCTCACGGCCCCGCCCGGCTCTCACGGCCATGCTGCTGCCGGCGACCCGGGGGACCGGAGCGCTAGGGCGTCCCCCGGTGCCTGGACACAGGGTCAGACCGGGACACCGGGCTGGGGGCTGCCAGAGGGGCGAGAGCTCGGCCCAGCCCCACACTCACCTCCCAGGGTGAGCCGCTCCTGGCCAGGAGGGCCTGGGGGCAGTGGCCACTGGCACTGCCGAGGCTGGGCCCAGGCAGTGAGTGTCCCCCGGGCGCCAGTGCCCTCTGCCCCCCAAACCTCGGCTCCTCCCCGCCTGGCCACCCCTCCCCGGCCCCACCCCGCCCCCTATTACCCCTCCAAGCCCTTGGGTGGGGGCTCCGTGTCTCCCTCCACCTGCAAGCCCCCCTTCCCTCCGTTGCTCCTCTGTGCCCCCCCCCCCCCGTCCCTCTTCCGCCCTCCCCGCCCCCCCAGCTGCCCCCCAAGCCCTCATTCTTCCATCCCTGACCCCAGGGGTGCCCAGGGCTGCCCGCTCCCTCGCCCCATCTCTGCGCGGAGGTCAGAGGTGGCCGCTCCCCCGCAGGGCCAGACTGGGGCCGCAGGAAGGTGGGGCACCCCCAGGCAGGGGTGGGCGCGAGCGGAGCGAGAAGGGCGCTGAGGAGACTCCTGCGGAGCAGGACGGGGGCGGGGCGCGGGGGGCCGAGGTGGGGCCGCTCTCCGGGAAGCCTGGGCCGCCTGCTCCTTCATAACTGAGTTGTTGATCAGCGTTACGATTATGATATTTTGGGGTCTGGGAGGAAAAAAGGGATTTCTTGATATTGATCTTTAAGCCAGGTCCTAATAGAGAACCCCCAGAGGACGGGGGCGGGGGTTGGGAGTGGCCGAGCCGCCGGGGGGGGTCTTTGGGGGCGGGAGTGGTCTCCCCGGGTCTCTGGAGGATGGACCCCTTCGTGGGGCGCGTCTGGGCAGAGGGACCGAGCCCCTAACTGGCCTGGGGGTGGCGAGGACTCAGGCGGAGGGGCCTGCAGAGGGCCCGGGACGGAACCGCCGCGGCCCAGGCCAGGGGGCCGCTGGCCCCTCCCCTGGCTCCAGGGACCCAGCCTCGGGCCCTCCCTCCTTCCGCAAGTGCCAGCGCCCCTGAAGGGGCCAGGGCCCGGCTCGAGGCCCCCACGCCGCCCCACCCTTCCTGCGCCGCCCACACGGCTTCACCCCGGGACTGAGAGCGCCGGGTCCACTCCCGCTGGCCCTTGACCCTGGCAGGCAGGGCCTTCCGGGGGAGGAGCTGAGGCGGGGGAGGGGGCGATCCCCGGGCCCCAGAATGCGGCTGCGATGCGGGAAACCAGGTTTCAGGGAAAGGGGGCTTTTAGCGGCGCGGACGAGCTACGGAACGGCGCCCCGTCTCTGTCCACGAGCTCCCCAAGCCCAGGGCCGGACCCGGCTCACGCCAGGCGCCCCCAGCGGTGTCCGAGGCTGCGACGTCTGCGCCGCCAGCAAACGGTCCTGTTTCGTCGTCCCCAAGCTGAAGTGTGTGACTCTGGGGGCGGGGGGGGCGGGGACCCAGGCTCTCTGAGAACCGGACGACCGCCCGCCCGAGTTTGTGGCTGACCGGAGACGCCGCCGGCCGTGCTGGCCGCCCGCGAGGGAGAGTAAAATCACAGCGGCCGAGCGGTGCCCATCGCTGAGCGCAGACCCCTGGGCGCTCCCGGCCGGCCCACAGGCCTGCTGCCCCAGGGCAGAAACGCCTTCGGGCACAGGGAGGTCATGGAGATTAAGGGGAGTCCAGAGACAAGCTCACGCGGGGGCAGGGGCCGCAGGGCGCAGGCGGGCGCTGACCTCCGAGGTCCCTGCGGGTCCCTGCACAGTCCCCAGGCAAAGGAACCGCCCAGCACCCCTCAACTCAGCTAGGTGAGCCGAGTCTCTGCCCTGCATCAGAGGGAAATTATAGACAAGTTCAGACACATTAGCATAATTTAAACGTGTCTCCTGTATTTGAATAATGGCATCTTCTGTGCGCTTCTGTGGTGTCGTAATTATCGGTAATTAAGACATTAAATACTTCATCTGGAAGTGGTTTCAATTTGTTCTCTGTGCTGTCAGGAGCATGCTTTTTTGTTCTGGTTCTGAACAGGACAGAGGGGCGCACATCGGTAGGCGGGGAGCTGGGGCGCGGTTCTGGGGCTGAAGTGCGGGGCGGGCACTTGCTCTGCTTCCCGGCTCTGCGCACCGCGGGCAGGGGCGCTGGGCTGGTCTTCTCTCCTGCCGTGCGCCCTCACAGCCCAACTGTGTCCTCCCTCCTGTCCTCCAGTCACTCAGTTTTGATGAATGGAGATGGATGAAGTGCTCTGTCGCCTCGGGGGACAGAGCATACGGAAGCCCTGACTCCCAGCCCCTGCTCTGCAGGGATCTCCACACCTGCCAGCTCCGGGCCTCCTCGGGGTGATGAGTTAAGGCTGTTTGGACCTAGGGGCTTCCTTGAGAATGTGTGAGCCTGAACTCCTGTTTTATTTTTTTGAGAGCAAATGCGTAAACAAGGTAATGGTTTTCACATTTTTGAGGTTTTGTTTGATTGAGGTTTCTGCCCAAAAAAGGCAAAGGAAGGGCTTGCCCCAGCTTCCTTCCGGGACATGCCCGCCTCTCCCTAAATTGCCTTAAGCACAAATTTAGGAAAGAAAGGCGGGGGAGAAGGACACAGGGAGAAAGGCAGGAAGGAGGGAGGGGCGGGAGGGCCTGCCCTGCAGTGATGGGGAAGCTGATGGAGAAGAACATTCTGGATGGTCCTAAAGGCTGGCTGAGCAGGCCCATCTTTTCAAAACCCCTTCCAGGGCCACTGTGTTTACTATGCCCCAGGGCTACCACCTGTTTATTTAGCCATGTATGAGCATCTGTGCCTTGCATTTTGCAAACTGCTTCTGAGGTGACACTGAATAAGATCCAGAACCTTCCCAAGAGGGCTGCCAGTTCAGGGTTGGGGGGACAAATAGCAGAGCAGCATTCAGCAAAACTAGGACTATTGTGGTCCCCCCCACCCGCGTCGTCTGCGTTGCCAAATAAAGTCAATGGACTGTGAAACAAGAAGTCCCTTTTCAGCTGACCTCGCTGCAATTTTGCCCTCATGGTCAGATGCCCTGTTTCGTATGTCTATGTTCATAATCATCTTTTAAAAAGATTTATTTATTTATGCAAACAAGAGCTGGGGTGCAGGTCAGAGGTGTGGGGGGTTGAGAGGTCTCTCCAGAGACAGAGGGGAGCAGGACAGGTGGCTCCACTGAAATCTACTGCTGAGGGGAGCAGCGGGGAGACAGGAGGGGTCTGCTGTGCCCTGTGGGAAGCTCCCTGGCCAGGGATCGAACTCGTGCTGCAGTGGCTGCCAATAGCTTCATAGTGCTGAGACTTAACCCCTGCGCCACCAGGGAGGCCCATGTTTTTTAGGGCAACTGGCTTTACTGTGGAAATTGGCAATTTAATACGCTCTTGCAAGCTGGGTGAACATTTCTGGAGTTAGTGCGGGACTGAGGCTTGTTTTCTGGGTGTTGATTTCTAATATTCATAGCTATAAATTAATTATTTTCCCCTCCAACACCACAGTGATTTTTTTCTACTTTAAAAATCTGATTCTAAGATTCCATTCTGTATAAATGTTTTCTTCAATTCCAAGTTTTGAGTCTACTGCTACCTGCAGTCTTAGCTACTTTTAATTGTCAAAAGCTTGAATAGATTCACAATGCCACATGAAATAAATACTCGGTTTGAATCTGGTTGAGTCAGTTAGCTCTTAATAAGTAGTTTTTACCTATCTTTGAGCAGCCACTGAGCTTAAATTGTCAATCATGCAATTAATTTGATATAAGTCTAATGGAATAAATCAATAACGCATATTGATTCCAAAGAATGCTATAGTCTGTTTTCAATTTATTTTCCCCACTCACCAGATCTTAGTATTTACCCAAGTTTTAAGAACATTGGATGTTATTGCTATGAATATGACTATTACAAATATTAAAGGGTTTGGGCAAAATATAGTTCTGAGAAAATGTCTCCAGGGAGAATTCATCTGAAAACAGGTTTATTAGTGAAAGACGTTACAGAACTATAGGCCAGGACTAAAAGCATTGAGCAACATTTATGTTACATAATCCTTTATTTTTTGCTTTCACTACTCATTTCTTGTGCAAACGAGCATTCCAGGATGTTCAGCCCACAGACAGGCAGGAGCTGGGCGCGCTGAAATCCTCTGGCCCTGAGCAGGGTCTTTGCTCCCTGATGTCTGAAGCCCAGGGAGTGGTGTTTGCAAACTCACTGCTCAAATTTACACAAACCAGAGAGACTCAAGGGTCAAACTGAATTACAGAGCTGGCAACACTCCTTTGTAGGAAGCATGAAGAAAAATCTAGAACTCAGAATGTATGGCAAGAAAGGTAGGGAAGAAGTAATGCTTGATAATGAACTTGTGAAGCAATCCTGCCAGTCTTACAAGATCCCATTGTTCTTTCCCATGAAAACACTGGTCAACAGTGAGATCGTTACTGACTTAAAAAGGCCCTAATCTGTAGTATCTTGCTGTGCTGAACATGCATATAACCCTGAAAATTTTTTATTAGCTCTCATTTTGAAGATATTTCATATAATTCATTTTATGTTTCACCGTGTACATTTATTCAGTAGGACTGCAGTGACATCCTAAATCAGCCTAGAATGATGTCATATTGCATTGCATTGCATAATACCATCATGCACACATCATCCAGAGTCGATTGCATCATTTTCTGATGCAATACAATACTACTGCCAGGCGGCTGCTGAAGTGAGCTGACGTCAGCAGTGCACTATAGAAAGCTCTGTCGGAAAGGTTGAGCATTGAAAATATTTCAGACTTTGTGCGAGACAGTTTCAGCTACTGTTCCATAGAACTGTGATTATTTGATCCATTTAGGCACAATACAGAACAGTCATGCCTCGAAAGTGAGTTAACTGCATGGACAATTTCTGCTGTATTTGTGGGGAAGTGACATTTGCCAACCAGAAGAAAAGTATCACTTTTCAAGTGAAGAAGCCTTATCATCTTGACTTCGGATGTGAGGTTGGCGACCAAGACAAGCCTTGGGCCCCGCGTATATGCTGTGCTACATGTAAAACACAGCTTTCACAGTGGTTAAATGGCAAAAGACCATCAATGCCGTTTGCAGGCCCCATGGTGTGGAGAGAGCCAAGCAACCACATAAAAGACTGTTCCTTCTGCTTGGTTCCTCCTCTTCCTGGCAGAATAATGAAGCAAAAGAAGTCGAGAATAGTCTACCCAAACATTCCGTCTGCAGTGAGACCAGTTCCACATGGTGAGGGACTTCCTATTCCAGAACCTCCAGCAGAATATTCTCTTGATTCATCTGATGAGGACAAGGGTGAGCCGACCTGTTCTTCTCCTGTTCCATCAGCCTGCAGGGATCCAGAGTTTCACTGTGGTGCATCATCAACCCCACACAGACTAACGCAGGAAGAACTCAATGACCTGGTTTGTGATTTGGACTTATCCAAGATCAAGGCAGAATTGCTAGGATCAAGACTCCAACAATGGAATCTTCTAGAAGAAGATGTCACAATTACTTTCTATCAAAAGCGCCACCAGCAGTTGGAGCCTTTCTTCAGAAAGGAAAGTACTCTGGTATTCTGTTCCGATATTGAGGGCCTCATGAATGCCTTAGAAATCACTCATGACCCACAAGAATGGAGACTATTTCTAGACTCTTCAAAAGTGAGTCTTAGGGCTGTGCTTTTGCACAATGGAAACCGTCTTCCATCTATTCCAGTAGTGCGTGCTGTCCACATGAAAGAGACATATGATAACTTAAAGCAGCTACTGAATTCCATTGAGTATAACAAGTACAGCTGGCACGTCTGTGATGATTTGAAGCTAGTTGCCCTTTTAATGGGACTGCAGCAGGGATATACAAAATACATGAGTTTCTTATGTGAGTGGGATAGCCGAGCAAGGAACTGCACTGCTTGCGGAAGGAATGGACTGGCAGACAAAATGTAGCAGTTGCAGAGAAGAATATCCAGCACCCAGCTCTGGTCGAGGCTCACAAAATCCTGCTACCACCCCTTCACATCAAACTAGGTTTGATGAAAAATTTCGTGAAAGCCGTGGACCGGACCTCGCCAGCTTTCTGATACCTGCATGAAAAATTTCCTCGACTCAGTGAAGCAAAGATTAAAGAGGGAGTTTTTGTGGGTCCTCAGATTCGAGAGCTCTTCCAAGATGACCGGTTCAACAACTTGCTGCAGGGTGATGCGAAACACGCATGGAATGCTTTTCCCCTGGTGTCTACAAACTTTCTTGGGAATGTTAGGGCAGAAAACTACAAGGAACTAGTAGAAGACATGCTGCTGCAGTATCAGAAACTTGGCTGCAATATGTCTCTAAAGATCCACTTCCCTCATTCCCATCTGGATTTCTTCCCTGAAAACTGTGGGATGGTTAGTGATGAACATGGTGAACGTTTTCATCAAGATATCGCATCAATGGACCAAATATACCAGGGAAAATGGTCACTACAATGCTAGCTGACCACTGCTGGACACTCCCCAGAGATACTCCTGAACAGCTGTACAAGAGACAAGCAAAGAAATCTAAGAAGTAGTCTATGACTTGATTTTTTTTATAGGTATTAACGATAGGCCTATTCCTACTGGCATGCATTTCGTGATGTAAACACCCATTTATTGCAGATTACAAAAAATAATGATCCAGAATTAGAATTTGACTGTCATATTCATGTTGAGCACATACAAATTGATAGGAAATTACTGATTTTATTTCAATAACATGACTTTTGTAAAAATTTGTTGACCAGTGAAATTGATGCATGATCTTAGGGGAGATTTTTGAAATATAAGTAAGGAAAAGTGAAATTTTAAAAACTCCTCGATCTTACATAAGTGATAATAATCCTGTTAGAACATTCTGCTATAGAGCTTTGTGGCTCATTTGTACATATATTTTTAAACCCAATGAATTCAAACCATATAATTCTTATGATCTATTCTTTAGTTAACAAATGAAAAAGTTTTTTTATATTACTTTAATAGTTACATTTGCAGGGACAGACACATATTCTTGTCAAATATAATTTTTTTGCATTCAAAAGATACATTAAAAATTACCTCCAAAATTTTATATTGTTGTTTTTGGGATTTAGAAAATTAATAGCTTCTCTATGTTATTGGATAAAGTATTACCCTGAAAGGAAAGTACAGGGTGTAAAGCCACTGAAACAGTCTAGTAGGAGTTTACCAAGGGTTTGGGCCAAAGACCGTGGGAACAGACTAAGGTCACCTGGACCTGCCCGATGGGGGTTAGGATAGCTGATGGCGGATGCCCGACTTGCTTTTGGGGGTCAAAGGAGACTGTTCTTACCTGTCATTAGATGGGGATGTGCACAGACAGAGGGATTTGGAGCGAAGCAGTGCAGGTGGTGTGTGGAACATGCGTGCAGGTGAGGTCTTTCCGGCCTAGGCCAGGATGGAGCGCTCTCCACTCAGACGGTCGGACTCTGAACCTGGGGCTGTCGGCACACAGGAAGCTTTTGCTCAGAGAGTGGATTCAGGGTGGCAGAGTCACTGTTTGGAAGGCTCCTCTTCAAGTGGTGACCGAAGGGACATTATATAGAACAGAGAGGACGTGAGGACCCAAGGGGCATGCGGGGGCTTCTTCGTTCTCAGGCCTGGGAAGACAACAGTGGTTGAGGGTAGTCAACCCAGGACTGTTGGTGATGTTTCTGGGGTAACTGTTCTCTCTGTGTTACCAATTTTAGATAACCTGAAGGTGTTTGACAGGCATTCACGTTATCAGCATCTGAGGAAGGAGCGGAGCTATTGCAGTAGGCGTTGGGCACCCACTGCTTTGGCCCTGAGGGCGTGTGCAGTGGCTTCTAAGCAGGGTCTGATCATTGACCTTGGCTCCGACCCAGCCACAGAGGCAGGAAGAAGTGCTGGTGACAGCCAGCAGGCACTGATAATGAAGATCTGAATTTCACAGTGGAAATGGGATTTTTACAAGAAACACTAATGGGTAGAAGTACTGAAATTGATAGCCAATAAAGTGTGGACAGTGAGAGGAGAGTCAGAAATCGATTGCGCTAACTGGGCAGAGCACATTGTGCTAAGGATTACAGCTAATGGAGGAGGGTTCGAGGAGAAGAGCTAGGTTTTGGAAATGCTGAGGACCAGGTTCCCGCAGTAAGACCAAAAACCACGGGTGATGCAGAGCTCCAGGTCAGACGGTGTCCTCGTGAAAGCACGTAGCTCATGTATATATTTTCCGCCCCACAGCCAGCTTTCCCTTCCACTGACATTTTAAGCCTATAAATAAAGAAATTGTGAAATTGACCCTTTCTCTAGACTTTAGATTGGTTTGAAACACGGCCTCTGCTCAGCATAAGTTAATGCTGTCCAACAGAGCTGAAGTAAACAGGATTTAGTCTATCAGTTTCAAATAAGCTTCCATCATTTGCTCTTTGTTTTATCATTTGGATTTGCTCCAAATAAATTAGCAAGAACATTTAGCATCCTCTTTAGAAACCCTTCAGATTTTGTTTTGTATTATTAAAAGAATGGGTTTATATGAATTCTACTCCTTGGTGAGTCTGAAATAATCATTCATAATATATTTCTTGCTTTTATTTTAAGTATTTGAGTTTCATTCTTGAATTTCCCGCAGCAAGCTGATTAGGTAGGACCACCTTCTCATCCAAAGGCAAACCACAGCTAATAGACTGGCACATTTTTTTTCTACCTCCATTAGCTTCTTGCATTTTGCTTTTAGTGTGTGTGTTTGCTTAGCTTCCCCTTGGGGGTTGAAAAATGGTTGCATTTAAAGACTTTAAGTTTGACTTTTTTACAATTCCGCAGAAATGCATTTCACTTCATTCTTGTTCCCAACCAACTAGCACAAAGGATGCAAACCTACACAGCCAGATTTGCAAAGGCATCACGTCTTTTGTTTAAGATTAGTGCCCTTTCTTCTTTTCCTCCTCCTCCCTTGCCTTCCCCTTTTGTTTCTATTTGGAGGGGCATTTGAGGGAAAGGCGTGTGTGTGTGGCACAACGTGATGATGGCAGAAGCAGCCCGAAGCGAGCTGGCCAGTGAGGGCCTCCCTGCAGCTGAGTTTTCCGTCTGTGCAGTGGGCTGGCTCGGGGAGCCCTTCCAAGCAGCCGGCACCCTGTGACAGGTTCACATCCGAACCTGGCAGATGCTCCCCAGGGGGGCGTGCTACTCAGGTGGGACAGACAGGGCCTGATAGGCTGGGTCCACTCTTCATCTTCCAAAGCTAAACTCTGCGCAGTATTTCACTCCTATGTGTGACCTCGTTTGCCACAAGTCCTTCTGGGATAAACAGAAGCATACGTTTTGCAGATCAGAACCCTGAGGTGCACAGAGGAGCCATTTCTCTAAACTCCCTGGCAGAGTCAAAACTTGAACCTTCTTCCGAATCCAGTGTCCTCGACTCTGCTTCTCCCCTGGGAGGGACAGCACCCGGTAGGGCTCAGTGGCCAAGGCTGGTGGTCTCACTTCCCGCGTTTGGTCCCCTCGAGCCCCAGCCCCCGGGAGAGGCAGCCGCCGTGTCCTCAAGCACCACAAACGTCTGCTCACGTTCAAGGCCGTCCTCAAGCTGACCTGAATATCTCGCATTCTCCCCCGTTTGTCACCTCTGCGCGTGGAGGGGGCTTCACTGAACTGCTGCCCCTCCAGCGTCATTGCTTTGAGGCCTGTCCCGCACTACTGCCCTGTGCTCCCGGCCAGCCCTCGGGCTGCAGAAGGTGCAGAGGCCCCTTGCAGCCACAGCGCCTGGTCCCGGGCCGGCCTCCACCTGGTGGGCCGGGGAACGTCTTCCGGGCCTCGGGGCCCAGCGCAGCTCTTCGCGTCTGAAGCAGCAGGATCTTCCTTGCGGCCTCCCTGCGGTGTCCTCGCGGAGGGCTCCGGACCGCAGGCCGGGAGGTGCCCACGAAGCAGGGCGGGCCGGGCGTCTGGAGAGCTGCTGAGGACCTGGTGAAGATCGCTCCACCCCCTGTACTTGGCGGATGAATCTCCCCTGGGTCCCCTGTTTTGCTTTTCTTTCCCCTGGTGCTGGCTTCTGGTGTGCTCTACCCCTGGCAACCAGAGCTTTCTGATCGACGGCAGCTTCTCTTCTCCATCTCTTCTCCAGCGCCTCCCCACCCCTGTCCACCACACCTGGCGCCCTCGCAGAGGCTTCCTCTGGCCGGCGCGCGGGACCTGCCAGGCCAAGGGCTTTCCATGGACAGCAAGTTTCCGCCCCTCCCCCGCCTGTGACTGCTGGCCCAGGCCGCGCCCCTGCTCCCTCTCCCTCCCCCTCCCTCCGCCCCTCCCCCCACAGTGCTGTGCTGACTCACGCTTGGCCGTTATCACTAGATTTGAGCCGCTTTGATGTTGTTTGATGCCTATCGTGTGCACTTTCTGACAAGCAGGGCCTTAATGTCTACAGGAACTTGGCGACTCTGCTCACTGAGCCTCCTCGCCACCTCTCACCCGCCCAGCGGACAGAGAGGGCTGGGGCGGTCTGAGCCTTCACCGCCAGGAAGTGAGGGCGAGTTCCCACCACACAGATGGCTTCATGAGCCCCTAGCCTGGGTCCGTCCCTTCAAGAGCATCTCCACGGGACATGGCCACCCGAGGACGTAGTGAATGGTCACTCAACATCCGACCCGAAGGCCGCGTGGGGGCCGGTTATCCTGGGGCAGCGTTGGGAAGGTGATCGGAAGGGAGGCGGCAGCGAGGGGCTAGGATGTCAGGAGACGGCTATTGAATAGGTTGTCATAACTGGCAAGAGGCCATCCTTTTTTAGGGCTGAGTAGCATTCCTGTGCGCGTGTTTGTGTGTGTGTGTTCTGATCCGTCCTCTGTCACTGGGCACTGGGGTTGTACGTCTTTAAATGGGCGTCTTGTGTTGTTTGGGCAGACACCCAGGTGTGGAGCTGCTGGGTCAGTGGCAGCTCTACTGTGACATCTTGGCAAAGCTCCGTGCTGTTCCTGCGGGGCTGGACCGGCCTACTGCCCACCGGCCCTTGCCGCGGCTGCCTGCCCCCACACCCTCAGCAGCGCCGCTGTTTCTGGTCTTTGTGGTCTGGGCAGCCTCGGTGTGCGGGGCGCTCGCTGTGGCTTTCCGATCCCTGTGCCCTGATGAGAAGTCAGGGTGTGCGTTTCCTCACGCGCCTGTAGGCGTCTGCATGTCTTCTTTGGAGAACGTCTATTTAGCTTCTCTGTCCGTTTTTGATTGGGCTAATATATGTCTTCTTTAGAAAGGGGCCTTGTAAGGCATTTGGCTTATTTTCTTAATGAGGTTGTTTCTTTCTTTCCTCTCGTTCCATACTTTTAATATGCAACACAATCCAAGCTGCATATGTTGCCATAGTTATTGTTTTCCTAGAACACATTTTCATCTACTTGATTAGTTGTCCTCCAAAGGTAGACCTGAAATATGCCGATATATACTAATATGCAACCTTAGTATCAAGTCAAAATCCTACCTCCTCCTCTCGGCATCTAGCGGGACACCCGTTGGAGCCTCCTGCTTTCATTCTGACACCAATTATCCACAGGTTGCAATTCCTCTGCTTATTTGTAGTTAAGCTTTAAGAGTTCTCCACATATTTTGGATAAGATTCTTTATCAGATGTGGGTTTTGCAAATGTTGTCTTCTCATTTTCTTGTCTTTTGCAGAGCAAAGATTTTTTTCTTTTTTTTAATATTAATTTATTTATGCTTACAAGAGCTGGGGTATAGGCCAGGGGTGTGGGGGGTGAGAGGATTCCCTAAAGACAGAGCGGGGAGCAGAACAGGCGTATCCACTGAAATACACTGCTGCGGGGAGCAGCGGGGAGACGGGAGAGGTCTGCTGCGGCCTGCGGGAAGCTCCCTGGCTGGGCATCGAACTCAGGCCGCAGTGGCTGTTGAAAGATTCATAGTGCTGAGAGCTAATCCCTGCGCCACCCGGGAGCCCTGCAGAGCAAAGATTTTTTAAATGAAATCCAAGTCATCACTTACTGCTTTCATGGACTGTGCCTTTGTGTTGTATCTTAAAAGGTATCACCACATCCAAGGTCATGTAGATTTTCTCCTGTGTTATCTTCTAGGCATTTTATAGTTTCACATTTTACTTTTAGATCAAAGACGTTTGTGCTATTTTTTGTGAAGGGTGTAGGGTTCACATTTAAGTTCTTCATATTTTTATTTTTTGGCACGTGAATGTCCATTCGTCTCAGCACCACTTTTGGCAAGGCCATCTGTGGGCCAGTGTCTGGCCTTCCCCCCTTTGTCAGCAATCAGTGGACTCTGTACATATGGGTCATTTCTGGGCTGTCCTTTCTGTCCCATTCATCTGCTTCTCTACTCTTTGGCCAATGCTACACGTCATTATTGTCTGTAGTAAGTTGTAAGTCAGATAGTGTCAGTTCTCCAACTTTGTTCTTCTTCAATATTGTGTTGGCTAGTCTGGGTCTTTTGTCTCCACATAAACTTCAGACTCGGTCGTTTATATCCATAGAATAGCAGCTGGGACTGTGGTATTGCATTGACTCTGTAAGTGAAGTCCAAAAGAATTTGACAACATTGAATCGTCCTATCCATGAACATGGACTAGCTCTCCATTTAACTATTTCTGTGACTTCACTCATCAGAGTTTTGTACAAGTTCTCCTCATATAGATCTTATACATACTTCGTCAGATTCATGCCTAAGTTTTCAAGTGTGCATTCATCTTAAAATTACATTTATATAGAATATCATAGGGCACCGATCCTTGTTGTTTATTTAAGGATGAATCTTATTTGAAAGTTAGTTAACTTCCCACAGACTCAATTTCCTCTTTGCAAGTTAAAGGTAGCTGTCCCTTCTTGGTAGGTTGTACGGAGAGAAGTGACTATAAAGAATCACCACGCAGACAATAAATTGTCATAATAAGGTACTATTTGGAGACAGAATATAATTTCAAACATTTTTTTTTCAATTTTAGAAGTCTAATACTATCCAACTGATATCATTACTTGTGATACTTTTGCCTGACCCTTTTCTCAAGCAAGCTGAAACCTTTGAAACCATCAGTAGTTCTCTGTAAAATAGCCCCACTGTTCAGTTGTCCACACCCCACCTTCTTCTCCACATACAGTGCTAGTTGGGGGCGAAACACCTGTTTCCCTGTCTTTTTTTTTTTTAAGATTTATTTATTTATGCATATAAGCTGGGATGTAGGCCAGAGGTGTGAGGTGGTGAAAGGACTCCCCAGAGACAGAGTGGGGAGCAGAACAGGTGGATCCACTGAAATCCGCCGCTGAGGGGAGCAGCGGGGAGACAGGAGAGGTCTGCTGCGCCCTGTGGGAATCTCCCTGGCGGGGGATAGAACTTGTGCTGCAGTGGCTCTGGATAGCTTCATAGTGCTGCGCTTAACCTGTTGCGCCACCAGGGAGGTCCCCATTTTCCGTCTTATCTGGAGTTGTGGTCGATTCACTGAGTGAGACAACGTTCTCTTTCTTTCAGGATCCCCAGTTTTCCGGGCTTGGCCATTAGTCAATTTGCTGAAGTTATTAAGAATCGTTTTTAAAAGCACTGGACTTGGGTATTAGGAATAGTGTATTTTATCTGTACAATATGTCATCCTCTGAAGAATATTTGTCGGGGACTTACTGCAAACATCATACCAATGGGAGTGGATGGAAAATGAGTAGCTGACTCAAGTGTGATGTGTTTATATCCTCCCTACTTCCCAAAAGGACTTGAATTGCTTTACAATAAAACATTGACTCATTAAGACTAAAACCATTAGCATAAGATGCAATTAAAAGTGCCCGAGTAAATGGGAGCGGTAGGGAGCGGTGAGCCCAGACTGCACTTGAGAACGGGCTTTGCGGCCCAGCGCACGCTCAGCTCAGGGCGGGGGAGCACTGAGCTTCTGGGCGGGAGACGTGCTCTGCCGTGCAGCTGCTTCAGAGGGGGTCAGCGCGCTGCGCCCAGACAGGAGGCCGAGCGGGCCAGGCTGAGGGCCAGCGTGGCGTGGGAGGCCCGGAGTGCAGGGGCGGACGGGAGCATGAAGCTCCTGGAACCAGAGAGCCTTTCCGTAGGTGCGGGGCGCTCAGCCGGGAGGCCTGGGGCGGGGGGTCCGGTGGGGCAGCTGGGCCTGAGTGAAGGTCTGTGATGAGGGAGAGCGAGTGGACGCTGGAGAGCTGCTGACAGTGACCTTGGAGTCTGGTGTTTTTTCCTTCCTTTTAACCAGAAAAATGCAAAATGAAGAAAAAATCTTCAAAAAATTCATCTAGTCATAGTGCCAGGTGTCTGTCGCGCTGCGTCCCTCCTTGCAGGGACAGCAGGATGTGGGCGGCCACTGGGCAGGCGGGCGATGGGAGGTGGCCAGAGGCCTTCCAGAGACAGAGCTGGCTGGCCAGGCCGCCAGGGCAGGCGAGCTCAAGAGCAGGTGGGGGCGGCGCTTCCGCCGAAGGGAAAGGAGGAGTCGGGGTTTTGAGGGCAGTGCAGAGGGAGTCCAGGCTGCCGGCCTGGAAGAAGTGGTGGTCAGCCGCCCGTGGGCCCCGCACACAGGCAGACTGGGGCAGGCTCCGCCGGCCGTGAGCGTGAGGAGTTCGCAGCACGGAAGGGAGCTGGTCAGCGAGCGCTGAGTGACCCCAGGAAGTGAGTGCAAAAGAGCGACATCGGGCAGACTCCCGCCTGGAGCAGGTGGGCTCTCCAGTCCTGGGGCTCACTCCCCGGGGGTCATCTGGTGTCCTTGGAGGGCCCCCTCCCCCTCCTGGGGTAGGGTCATTCACCCCCAAGGCGCAGGTAGAAGAGAGGCCCCGTTCATAAATCGCTCAACCGTTACCCCGAATCAGACTGTGGTTTTGTTTACACAAAGGTGGACGGAGCCACGTCCGGGAATAGCCAGGCTCAGCCCGGCCCAGCCCGGCCCAGGCTCTGTTGTGAGTCTGTCAGAATCAGATGCTTTTAAAACAGCGAGGTCAGGGGCCTCCCCGGTGGTGCAGCAGTTAAGCGCTGCGCTGTGGAGCTGTCGACAGCACGATGCGAGTTCGACGCCCGGCCGGGGAGAATCCCACATGGCGCGGCAGACCTCTCCTGCCTGCCCGCTGCTCCCCTCAGCAGTGTGTTTCTGATCTGCCTGTTCTGCTCCCCACTCTGTCTCTGGTGAGCCCTCTCGCCGCCCTGCGCTTCTGGCCTGTACCCCAGCTTGTGTGTATAAATAAATAAATAAATCTTTAAAAACAAAACAAAACAAAACAAAACAGCGAGGTCAAGTGGGCGCAGCAGGAGTTCGCCTCGCCCGAGCCACCTGCCTCGCCAAGTCTGGGGCCAGAGTGTGGACTAAGCAGTGCTCACCGGCGGGGGGCAGCCGGTCTGGAGAGGCGACTTTGGAGGCTACCTCGGAAGGCCTCCGGCCGAGTTGCTCACATGTCCGGCCAGCGTCTCCACCCCAGTGCAGAGCAAATTTGCTTATCATCTGGGAAAAGAGCCAGCTTGGGTTGCTGGAGGCACTGCTGTGCTTCCAGCTGCCCTGGGGGGTTCATCCCACAGTCTGCACCCCGAGTTTTCTCCGGGGAGCTACTCCAGCGCACACGCTCTTGCCCATCCCGCCCGCTGCCAGGGTCTGGCCGAGGCAGGCAGCATGGCCCGTGCCCCAAAATGTCAGAAAATGCCCTGCAGCATCATTCCCATGCGGTGCCTTTGCCCTGACACACCTGCCAGGCTGGCTGGAGACGATGTGGTGAGGCCTGACTGCCAGGCGGCTGCGGGATTGAGCCACCCTTGCCCTGTGGACGTGAGGGGCTCTGGGGCGAGGCAGTCCTGGGGCTGAGGGCTCGGGGCGTGCCAGCTGGGGCGGACGCAGGTGGACGATGCAGCCCTGGTAGCCGAGCGTCCAGGAGTGGACACAGCAGCAGCAGTGTAGGACTCAGTGGCCGGGGTCGTGTGGAGGGGCGTGAAGGCGGCGCGGAGGGGACTCAAAGACCAGTGAAGGACCTGCTCCCGCGGGGAGCTGAGCTTGGTCCTGAAAGCTGCTGGGAACGAGAAAAGGGAGCTCAGCAACAGAGCAGGGCTGGGGGGCTGGCCGGAGGGCTGGGGACCGGCAGAGCAGATGGCACCACGGCCGCCCGGGCCACCCGCCTCCAGAGCAGGCAGCAGCTATTGGTCCCAGCAGCTCTGTGACGTGAGCTGTGTGCACATGGACCTCAGCCTTGCAGCCAGCAGCACTGGGGGTGAGACAATTCATTGCGAAGGCTGCAGGCTGCTCCGACGCAGGCGAGTTCCTGGCAGGACTGCCCTGGGGTGCCCCAAGTGGGCAGAGCGACGTGGGAGGCCGATTGTTTGGCGTCCGTGCTGCCAATGTGATGCCACAGAGGACTCGCCAGCAGTGAGGCCTTTGACTTCGCGTGGAAAACTGCAGCTGCCGTGCTAATGCCCTCGTCAGTGCCCGGAGACGGTCAGGGGGCGCACGGGCTGGCGGTGCCACCCTCCCGCCAGCGACTGGTGATGCTGTTGGGCGCCCGGCAGGTGGACGGGGCTCTGCTCTGCCCGGAAGTCTGAATGCCCGCACTCCACTATGGCTGTGCATAACAGAACATTCTGGAAGACACGAGCCAGAAGCAATGGCCCTGATGATTTCTTGTCCCCTCTGGAGTGTGGCCCCGCAGACGGAGGTGGGGCTGGAAGCTGGCCAGCTCGTCCAGCCTTCCCTCTGCCGGATCAGCTGGCCGGGCAGCCCCAGACGCCTCTGCAGGTGTGGGGGTAGAGTAGGGTGAGGCCCCCACGCTCCCGCCCCCACGCCGCCCCACTCGCCTGCCGGCCCGGCCCAGCTGCCCCCACGGTCCCCGCGGCCGAGCAAGGAGGACCTGAAAGGGGTCAGCAACACGCGCTGCTCAGGGAGGAGACCCAGAGCCGGAACCCAGCGGGGCCAGGGAACCTCACTCTCGGGCACCTCCCACAGAGCGCCCTAAATGACCCCACAGATGGCCGCTGAGAACTTGCCCGGGATGGGGGCTGGACAGGGAAGCTGGAGAGTGCAGCGGCACAAGCGGGAGAAGGGCGCAGCGTGGCCCTGGCCCATCCGCCTTCCGGTGGCCTCCCTGCTCCTGAAACGCGGCCCCTCCCCTGGCCTCCGGCTTCTTCAGCCCTCAGTCCCTCGAGACGGCTGCAGGCTGGCTGGGGAAGGCGCGGGCACGCGCTGGAGGCGCAGGCGCAGGGCCGGCTCCTCGCACTCGCGCCCCCACACTGGAGCCTCGCCCCGCGCCCGGCCAGGCGCCTGTGTGCGGGCCGCCGCCGCGCAGTGTCCCGGGCCTGGAAGCCGAGTTTCTGAGGGGCGTTGGGCGTGAGGGCGCCTTCTTTCCAAATGTCTCCAAAGCGCTAAATAACCACAGAGCGCCAACGCAGGTTGGCGTTGAACCTGCGCCTTTCTTCTTCCCGAGGGGCGGCCAGCGTTTGCGGGAGCCGACTCCTGCCCGCCGGCCCGGTCTCTGCCGCGCGGGCCCTCGCCCTCGCCCACGCGGGGTCCGGGCGCCACCGGCTCTTGGCGGGAAACACGCCGTGATCCCGCCGCCGAGCTGAGGGGAGCGGTCTGGGGGCCGCGGGGCCGGGCGGCTGTGCTGGGACCTCAGGGCAGACCCCCGCGCAGGAATCCCGCTCGCCCCCTGCCCCGGCTCCCTGGGGACAGCACAGGCTTGGCCTGGCCTCCCCGTGCGGGGCTAAGGGGACTGGACCTCCTTCTGAGAGGGAGGACGGAGCGAGCAGCACAAACCTAAGGAGCGCGCAGGAGCCCAGCACTGGCCAGCCCCGGACTGCAGCGGGTCCAGGAGCGGCGTCCAGGAGCGGGTGCCGGTGCCTCAGGGCAGAGGGGCAGCCCTGAGGGCTCTGAAGTTAGCAGGGAGGGAGGGAGAGGGGGGCTGGGGTGTCAGGGAGGTTGGGGGGACACTTTTCAAAAGGTACACAAGATGAAATCTGTGATTTGGAGAAAATCAACTAATTAATTGGGCCCCCCGCACTGCAATTTCTTGTTTTTTTAAGATTTCTTTTCCACACAAGAGCTGGGTGCAGGCCAGAGGCACGGGGTGAGAGGACGCACCAGAGACAGAGTGGGGAGCAGAACAGGCGTATCGAAACACACGGCTGAGGGGAGCAGCGGGGAGACAGGAGAGGTCTGCTGCGCCCTGCGGGGGATCGAACTCAGGCCGCAGCGGCTGCCGGTGGCTTGATGGCGCTGAGACTCAGCCCCTCTGTGGCCAGGGAGGCCCCGTGCCAGTTCTGCTCCAAAGCTGACCTAAAACTCTTCACTGCTGCCCACTGAAGAGATCCGAAGACCTGAAAATCCTCAAAAGTCATTTCTGGATCAAAAGATCAAAATAAGCACAAACGTGCTGAGTGAGACTCGCGTTGGTGACCGGGTGCTCTTACGGCAGCTTTCCCAGAGAAACCAGGCGGCACTCAGAGAGTCCAGAGAGAGATTTAATTGTCACGCCGGCGGGCCCAGTGGGCTAACTCCCAAAACTGAGCCCCGAATTACAGGAATGGCAGGTTTTTGTACAGTTTGCATAAGGAAACTTACCCCATCCATCATCAACTTTATTGCCTGGGAGGGGGTGAGGGTAACTGCAGCCACACTGCGGGCGCGCAGCACAGCAGGGAGACTGTCTCAGCAGCTCTCCGCCCCGCAAGCAGCAGTGTCCCAGCAGTGACCTTAGCAACTTCAGCAACTTTCATTTCCAAGCAGCGAACTTACGAACTTCCAACTTCAGCACCTCCAGAGGCAGCGGCTGAGGAGTAGCCGGGGCTGGCGGGCGGCGCCCGGCCCTGCCCACACAGGGCGCCCGGCTCAGGTCGCGGGCCGAGCGGGCTCCCTGCTCTCTGTCCACTGTGACCCTGGAAAGCCGGACCACCGCGGGAGGCCCTGGGAGGGGCAGGGACCAGATCTCCGCCGCAGGTGGCATCCCGGGGAGGGGCAGGGCCGGGGGCGGGGCTGGGGGGCTGCGCCAGGGCAAGGGCTCGGCTGACCGCGTGGGGTTCGAAGGCCCCTGGTGGTCAGTGCTGCATTTTCTTTGCCCTCCGGTCTCAGCGAGCTCGGGGTGAGACCCCTCAGGGTAGAAACAGTTTCACTCATTTTTGATGGTGAATTCCAGGGACCCGCTTGCGTCCGTTCCGGGAGAGCGCGTGCCGGCTCCGTCGGCTTCCCCCGCGTTGAAGGACCGGCGGGGCGCGTGTGACCCGTTCGTCAGTCGGTCCGCGGGCTCCGGAACACGCAGATCTGGGGGGCGGGGCGGGGGAGCCGGCGTAGACGCGAACGCGCATTCGGTTCCTGGGGACGCGCTTCTCACGCAGCTCTCTGTGAAGCTCCAAATGCAGGAGAATTTCCTGTTCTTTGGGTGAGGGACAGGCCGAGAGCTCAAAGGCGTGGCCGGTCCACCGACGCGGGGCAGGCCGGCTGCCCCCTCTGCTCTCGGTCCCCTCAGGCCCGAGGCTCGGGCGCGCTAGGGTGTTGCTTGCAGACGCTTCGTCACAGGGGACACAAAAGCCTTTCGGCGTGATGAGGGCGTTGGGGCCAAGCTGGACGCAGCAGCCTGGCGCTCAGCTCGGCGCGGGGTCCCCTGCTGTCCTGGGAGGTCACCAGGAGGGGCTGGAGGACTGGGGTCCGCCCGTGAAGCGGGACTCCTACCCGCTCCCACATCAGGGCGTTTGGGACCGCTTTTATCCTGTCACCCTGAAACAATGTCCTTGTAAGCAGAGTTAACCCGATTCCAGCGGGGGGTCGGGGGTAGCTGTGTCCAGAGAACTGGTGGGGAGGGGCTGGGCTTGGGCAGGGCGGGGAGAGCCGCTGGCCGGCCGTGGGGAAGCGCCTCTTCGCCCTCCCTGGGGCCGCGCTCTCACTGCCAGTCCGCGGCCCAGTCCTTTCGTCTCTGGTTTAGTCCTGCTGCCCTTCGGCACCCAGAGGGCCCAGGGGACCTGCTCCCCCCAGACGCGCCCTGAGGAGGCGCCCAGAGGGCCGCAGGCTTGGCTGACCAAGGGGTCCAGCACGTTCTGGCATCTCCTGTTCCCTCTGGAACTTTCTCCTCGCTGGAGGCTGAACCTCCTGCCCGTGCCCTGGAGCTGCCTCCAGGCGCAGCCCCTCCCCCAGCGGGCAGGCTGGGGCTCTCCCGAGCTGCCCCCCTCCGCGTGACTAGGTGCCCCGGGCGCGCCCCCGCGGCTGTCAGTCACCGCCCGCGGCTGTCCGCCCCCAGGCCTCGCAGCCTCAGCCCTGCGCTCAACTCACCCCGCAGCGGGCCGGCTCCGCCTCCTCACCCCGTGACCCCTCCCTGGCACCCCCACCCCAAGCCCCCGTGTCCCCAGACTCTCAGCCCTGCGGTGCAGCTTCTAGGCCTTCCCGGGGTTCAAGCTTTGGCCTCCTCGCCAAGGACGCTGCCCCCGCCGGCCTCGGGTGGGCAGCCTCCTTCCTTCCACAGGGGTCCCGCCCCACAGGCCGCGCAAGGAGCCCCGGTTTCCTCAGCAAAACAGCAGCAGTGAAGAGGGCGGGAAGCCGGAGGTCGGTGTCGGGCGCATGGGAAGCGCGCCCCTCGGCAGCTGTCAGCCTGTCGGTGAGCTGGGAAGAAAATATTACAGTCTGAGGACCTTTGAATCTGGGATGAGTCATGGTTTTGATCAAATATTTGCATTAAATCTTTCCCATCAGTCTGCCCCACTAGCCCAGCCTCCAAACACACCTGTTTGGGTGGCATCTCAGGGTTCCCCCCAGCGCCGAGCTTCTGGGCGGCGGCGGAGCGGCCTGAGGCGGGGTCCCGGCTGTGATGTCGCCTTTGGAGCTGACGGGGAAAGTTCTGGGCTCTCTTCGCACATGGGGACAAATGGGAGCCGTGAGGCCCGAGTGACCCAGGAAGGACAAGTGGGAGACAGAGAAAAGCGTCGGAAAGAGGGTGCCTGTTTCTGGGGCACGTCGAGCCCAGCTCCGTGGGCCCCGAGAGCAGCTCTCCTCCCGCTGGGTTATTGGGGATCAGGCCAAACCTGGAGCAGGCTGTGGGGTGTGCGGGGCCCCCAGGAGCCCCAGGCCAGCACACGGGTGGGGGAGCAGGAGACCCGCACAGCCGGGGCTCGCTGTGGAGAG
>PVIJ01012672.1:0-48590 GCA_004024925.1 Scalopus aquaticus
GACATGTGAACAGCATGCAGGTGGGTGGTACTGACTGCGGTCTCTAGTCCGGCCTCCTCAGCCCACACCCTCTTTTTTCAGGCGCCATCTTGTAATGGCGGCCGAGACCACGCCGCACTCCAGGCGCCATCTTGTAATGGCGGCCGAGACCATGCCGTGCTCCAGGCGCCATCTTGTAATGGCGGCCGAGACCACGCCGCGCTCCAGGCGCCATCTTGTAATGGCAGCCGAGACCACGCCGCGCCCCACACTTCTTTATTAAGAGTTCATACCTTTCAAACATTAATTTTAATGGGGTCTCATAAGGGAGAGAAGGTGAATGCATGTGCTCATCTGCTATCTTGAGTCAGAAACCCTTGACTTTTACTTAAAAATGCATTCTTAAGCTGTTTAATTTGGACCTTTAGCATTTTTTAAAAAGATGATTATTGTATAGATTTTTGCTCTGGTCAGTCTATGATGTCCTCTGTTCAGCTGCAATAATGTACATTCTTGCCTTCTCCCTACTCTGCAGTCCCGGAACTCCAGCCTAGACTGGTAGTCTGAAGTTTTCCCCAGTTTTGCAAGTTCTTGCTTATTTTCACTGCCCACTTAGTGCCATCCGTGTGTTTCTGGGGGCCTTTGATCATATCAGCAAACTGGGTTTCTTTCATCAAACCGGAGGCTTCTTCCTTGTCTGTCTGGGGGATTCCCAAGGATGTGAATGATGATTTCACCATTAAATAGAGCTTCCTCATTTGACAAGACTGCCTCCCCCATCAAGTCGGAGGCATCTTATTTACTTCTGTATCTCTTCTATGACCAAGTGGTCTGAGATTCATGGACACATGTGATGAACACATGTGATAGTGGCAGTGAGGTTGGAAGCAAGGGCCAGTTGAGTGACATGAGAGACACTTCCCCTTGTATATTAAGGTCTTTGATTTGAATGGTTTGTGTTTTTTCTTTCTGGATTAACCCTAGCTCTCTTCAAGGGGTTCTACAAGCAGAGACTGCCTCAGAACACAGAACAAATCTGTCACCCTTTGGGCATAATAATTGTAATAATCAAGGGTCCAGAAAAAAATGCAACACAGGCTCAATGGAATTCCACAGTTTTTGGGGTTCAAGAAGGAACCATAAGTTCAAGCTGTTCTTTTTTTATTATTTTAAAGATTTATTTATTTATGCATATAAGAGCTGGGGTGTAGGCCAGAGGTGTGTGTTTGGGGCGGGGGGTGGTGAGAGTATTCACCAGAGACAACAGAGTGGGGAGCAGAACAGTTGGTTCTACTGAAAAACACTGCTGAGGGGAGCAGTGGGAGAGACAGGAGAGGTCTGCTGTGCCACGTGGGTCAGCTCCCTGGCCAGGGATCAAAATCACTGCCAAATAGCTTCATAGTGCTGAGACTTAACTCCTTGAGCCACCTGGGAGGCCATCCAGCTATTCTTTTAGCTCCCTCAAAGGATGACCAAATCCTCACTTGATCTAGTTGTTAGCTATTATTGGAAACTGCAAATGAAAACTCAGGTACTAGGTAAAAGATATTATGGGTAAAAACTTGGCTATGGTTAAGGAAATGATGGAGCCAGGACTGGTTTCTAGATCAGTAATCTTAAAATGGGAAATAAATATCTAACACTGATTTTAAAAATTAAGTTAGAAATATCAGAAATATATTTAGAATAATATGCAGTCATAAAATCTTGATTTCAGGACACTTAACATTATGGATAATCCATAGAACTTTATGTGTGGTATGATTCCATTTTTAATGAAAAATATGTATAAAATATATTTCCTATAAATGCGTGGTTTTGTCTTTGTTGTAAGCACTCTCATGATGGTGAGATAAGCAAGTTACTTTTTTTTGTTTGGGATTTTCTGTGTTTTCACCACTGAACATGTGAGCTTGTGTTCATTGTTTAATTGTTTCACCATTGTTCAATGGTGAAAATGTAGGGAAAAATATATAGTATAGACCCAGAGGTTGCAATTTCAGATTCCTACAGAATCCAGAACTACAAACCAAATGAGTAACGGGGGCTAGATGTAAGAAAACTCAACTGCCAGAAAAGTAATCAGACTTTCTTTCATTTTTACTCAACTGTGGCATAAGCACAAAACATAATAGAAACATGAATGATATTGGAGATTGTATGTTAAGTTCAAAATTGAAAAATATAAGATTTGAAAAAATAGAAATATCTTATTATTAATTTTTTTCCTTCATAACTTATTATTTCTTTGCTTCAGAACCAGAAACGTGACACGATTTCTTTTGCCCCAACATGTCAGTGTCAGGTCTTGCATTTCATGTTGTGATGGGCTGTATAGAATTCAGCCTTGAATCCTTTAACTGAGAGTAATAATTTTATTTAGTTTCATAATGGAAAACAGCTGTTCATGGCTGAACATGGATAGAATCTTTGTATGATAGTTTTTTTATATTTAGGGTAACTATTCCTGAGATAGTTGTAGAATTCTGACATGCTAATGTTGAAAAATTTGATTTGGGGGACTAAGTTGTACTTCAAAAAATTCCTTTTTTGGCCCAGTATTAATTAAGAAAGGTGAGTTGAATAATAGCAGTTTATTTTCATTAAATTAGACTCTCTTTTTTTTGAATCCCATCTTCAAACCCACAATTTGGGGAGAGCAGTTTAAGTGATCTCTTTCATTTCTGAAAATTGATTTTAGCATAGGAAAGTGGGCCAGATTACTCTTTGCCAAATGAGTTTCCTGAAGATACAATTTTACTAAGAATGAACAAATTCAATAGCCTATTTGTGTTCTTGTGAAAGTTCTTGCAGAGAGGTGCTAAAAGGGTTAGATGACTCGCAATATTTGCTGAAAAGGTCAATAATTTTATACCCATCTTTGTGGTGAGTGGGGGTGGAATACTTTTCATCAAATGATATGAACAAATTAATAGTTTTTCAACGGTTCTTCCTGTTTGCAAATAAAAGACCCCAATGTACTATCCACCAACTACCCTTACTTTTTTTAGAACAGATAAATAATATGACTGTTGTAGATCCAATGCATAAAGCAAAATATTGACTTCTCGATGTTTTTGGCTATGGAAATGAATCCAATTCACTAGACTCACAATATGTTCTATTTTAACATATCAGCACAAGGCAATTCCTGTGAATTACTTGTTTCTGTGATTATGCAAAATTTGTCCACTTTGGATTTAAGTTTGATAACAAGGTCAACTTTAATTATGCCCATCACCAGAACTCTATTGCATAGGCAGGTTACTAATTTTGACCTGTCTGCTTTAAATTTTTCAAAACTTCTCAACACAAAGCTAAGCCATTTCCTGAAGTTGTGCCTGTGATGGACACCATACTCTAAATTTCTCCAATCACATCGAAGTCTCTTTGGAACCATAAATAAATATAACTGACTGGGTGGTATTATTTTAACTGGGCTTTCATAAGCTTCACTAGGAAATGCCACAAATGATTGAACTTTTTCACACAACCTGTCCTGTAAGTTCTCAGCCATGTCGTCATTTGGCTGCACCATGGTATTTCTGTTTAGTCTTCCATTTGCAAATACTTGCTTTTGTTCGTGGTATGAGTTTCTCTGTCCTCAGTAGATACTCGTTACAAACTCACCATTCATGAAAGGTTTCAATGCCTGAGCTGTATTCTCTCTATAACTCCATTTCACAGTTGCATCACTTGTTTGTATTTAAAAGTAAAACTTCTGCAAAGGAAAAAAAAAGAGGTATTTTCCATTTTTTTCCCCCTACCAACACATAACCCTCTTTGGTGCTCTTTTGTTTCTGCCTTTTGATGGAGTTATGGATATAAAAGAAAAAAGTTTTTTTTCTTCTTAAACTCTATTATAAGAAAAACATAGTTCAAGATGATGATAAATGACTACTGATCTCCAGCTCAGTGATAGGAAAAGAATGGGGCAGGGTGGGGAGTAGGACAGCATAGAAAACTGCCCAGCCCCAGTGCAATTATCCCTTGCTGATTCTGGTATTGCTAGTTTTTTCCTCTCAAATTTTAAAACATAAAAGATGTAGCATATATATTAAAAAGTGGCCACAAATAGAACATGAAATAGATCAAGAAGCAGAACAGTATCAGTCCTTAGAGGGCACCCTCATATTTCGTCCCACTTTATATCTTTGAGTTTTTTTAAGAAAAAAATTTGGATTCCTATGTAGACTTTGAATTTCTAAATTTTGTCAATTTTGTAATTAAATTTTGTAATTAAAAACATTTTCAAACACTAAGGGCCAAACAAAACAGATCTCCTGACCAAGTCAGCCCAGAGGACACCAGTTTGAAATCTTTTTTCATTTAGGTGTCTGGCGTCTCACACCCCTTTTCCTCCATCTAGAAGGATGGAAAACCTTGTTTGTGCTATATGATTCTGGTTATGTTTGGGCTCTTTCTCTAAGGCTTTGGAAATGGACTCTGGGTTATGGTGCTAAAAAAGTGGGAGCTCCTGTACTCCCAGGGCTGGAGTAGCCCCTCTTCTACTAAGTCAGTGAAGGAGTAGAGGAAACTGGTGTCCAGAGAAAAAAATGAGGCAGATGCGCAGAAAAAATAGCAGTGAGAGAAAACATACACCAAGAGAGAGTAGGAGAAGCTGCCTTAGTTCCCCAATAGTTTTCTAGTTTCCCAATTCTTGATGAGTCCCTTCTGAAGCCAAGATATTACTAGGCATTGTAGTGCTAAATAGGCTGGTTAGCTTCTTTAAGAATTCCAGAGAAAGAATTGGGTGGTTAAATCAGAGTAAGTGATAGAAATGACAATCATTGACTGTCATTCAAATGGGCAGGGGTTTCCATGTGAAAGATCTGTTCACAGACAGCCATCCCTAAATCTGAGTTGGGGAAAGGAGTGAGGAGGATTGGCAGGCAAGCAGAAGATAGAAATTCCCTCAGGTGAACTCACAACCGCGTTCTGATTTAAGAAATTTTAGATATTGAACAATTATTACTAATTCTCCACTCTCTCCTTAGAATAAAATTATATGTTCATGCCTTTTGTCATATGACTTTGCATATATACTACTAGAATAGGTGGCACATGTATTCCAATCCATTTGACTTTGGACTTAAACAGTTGACTAGCTTTGGCCAATAGAATATGGGTAGACCTGACAATAGCCAGTTCTGAGTTGAGGCCTTAGGTTATGGGAAGTTTCCACTAGCTCTTTCTTGTGTTTCTTTTATCCACAATGAGAATTGTCTACCCCAAGTAACTGCTGGTCCTAAAATGACATATGAGACTGGTCTGGACCTGACCCATGGTCTAAATCAGAGTGATTCTAAGCCATAACAGAGTGATTTTATATCCATAACTCCATCCACAGACTGAGTGAGAAAAATAAATGTTTTTGTTTTTATAAGCCACTAGGATTTGGGGATTATTTATTGCATAGCAATAGCAATAGCTGCTTAATACGAAGGAGAACTGGACTGTAGGTAAAATTAGGGACTAGGCGTCTAGGCAGTAGAAGTCTGATTGTATCAGAGTTGCCCAAGTCCGAAGCTGAGAGAGAAGAGCGTAGACTCAAAGGCAACATGCACAGTAATGTGGACTCTTAGAGGTCATTGCAGAGGGCACCAGATCCATGTCTGATTGGAAGAGAAAAATGAGAGTGGTCTGGGGGAAATACCTGTCACCTCATTGATCATCTGTTTTGAAGGAAAATCAGGAGGAACACAGGAGTCAAGTTGTTTTAACTCAGCTGATGACATTATTCTAAGCTGTAGAGTCTCTCAAACTTTATACCACCCCCAGCTTGGTCAGCATTGACTCAAGAGCAGCAAACATTGGTGGATGCAGCCATGTGGATCTTAAAAAAAGTGGCAGCAAGAAAAATAGGATGGGAGAGGACAGCACCAGTACTGCAGGAGTTCGCCAATGCTCAAGGGGTCATGTGTGTGATGGTGTGGGATGGCTCATCTCTTCTAAAACAGATGGTCACTTTCTGTCCACCTGCTTGCTGTTCTCGTTAGTAGCTCAACCTGGGGTGGGCCTGAGGTTGGGACTCATATTCTGACCACATTCACCAGTTTGCTGAGAACTTACAGCCTCAGATGAAGCCTCTGAAACCAAAGGAGGACAACTGGGTGAGCAGGGTAGGACGTGGTGGTGGACAGTGGCCTGTGCTCCCACAGTAAGGGATGCTGGGCAGGAGCATAGACAAAGGGTGTTTCTGATTTTCTTCCCTAAAATTCCTTTTCCCAGGGGTGTCCAAGCTCAGGAAGCTCTTGTCATCTCCTAATTGAGGCAGATGAAGATGGGCGTTCTGGAGGGAGGTGTTTCCACTTAATCAAGGCCAGTCACATCCACGCTCTAGGACCAGGAAGAGATCTGCAGATCTGCACAGTTGCTCTGGCAGTCTGTTTTCTGTCTCCACTACCTTGTTATCTGGCCCTTCTCTGAATTCCTATAGCTTTTCCAGGACTTAAACAATGAGATTAACAGCTATCATATTTGAATGCCTACCATATGCTAGGCTTTCTAGTGGATCTTTTACAAATATTATTGATAACAACAACAGCGAAGATAACTAATATTTATTAAGCATTTACTAAGTACAAGGCACTGTGCCAATCCCTGTATGTGTATTAACTCATCCAGAATTCTCACATGAATCAATGTGGGCCTCATTATTTTGATACACAAGTAATAAATGGTGGAGTCAGGATTTGGATCTAGATTGGTCTGACTTTGGGGCCTCTGCTTTTTTCCATTCACTGTGCTGTCTTGCTTATTCTTGCATGGTCTCTAGTCATGTTAGGGCAGCGTCCATGATGGGTGGGGACAGACCTGCAAGGCTAGAACATGGATCAGGAGGATGAATACAGTGTGATGGCTGCCCAAAGGGAGGAGTCCTCTGAGCAGTTCAAAATGGGGATAAGCAGAAGTTTCCACAGGAAGCGTAGTTCTGAAAAGTTAGTGGAGCAGAGAGATGGACAATCCAGAGCCATCGGAGATGGTGGCAGGCAGCTGGGCTGTGCAGGAAGGTCTCATGAGGGAGCAGGTTCCCAATATTGGGTAGGGCCCTGGAGCAAGACACCAGAGCCTGGAGGAAATGCAGCTGGCCAGGACACAGTCTGTAGTCCTGGTTCTGCTCTTTATTAAACTTTTAAGAAAGTTCCTTACCTCCTCTGAGCTTCATTTTCTTCAGCTGAAAATGGGGAAAATAATAGTACCTCCTCCACAGGTTGAAATGATAACTAAATAAAATATCAAACATAAAGTACCAATGGCACTGAGGAAGTATTCCACACATTTCCAAGAGAGCAACTTGGGCACAGGGACAAGGCAGGACTCATTTCATCATAACGGAGAGTCAAGTGAAGCATCAGAAAAGCAGAATCCTCAAATTCCTTCTTTTGGAGATCACTGTTTGTTTTAGAGACTGGAATGAGTTCAACAATCTCAGTCTCCTACAGAGAAGGGTGAGTGAACCCCAAAGCAGGAAATGCTCTGCTCATACATGGGTTTACGAAACCCCATTCCCTACAGCTAGCTGAAAGACTCTTGCCCTGGACTTTGGATGCACAAGTCAGTGCTCTTTCAGTGTTCTGGTGCTTTGGTAAATAAGACTGTACACAAAATATAGACAGCCATATTAAAAGCACATGCACCATGGTGGTTTGAAAATGTCTGGATTCTTTAGCACTCCTTGAAAAGGTAGCACTGAAGTGAGCCAGACTTAGTGACTAGCTTCTAAAGAAGAGAATGTGGTGAAAGTGATGTCTTCCAAGGTTGGATTAGAAAGGGTGATACAGCTTCTGTCCAGTGCTGTCTCTTGGGATGTTCACTGTTGGAACCAGTTACCATGGTGGAAGGAAGCTCAGGCCACATGAGGAGACCATCTGAAAAGTTTGGATCAACAACCCAGCTAAAATCTCAGATCACAAGGAGTGTCATTTGCTAGCCAGTTGAGTGAATTAGACCTCAGATGACATGGTCTAGTCTTAGAATCATCCCAGCCAAGACCAACTGTAGCAGAGATGTAGTATTTCCACCAAGCTCTGCCCAAGTTGCTGATTAATGAGTCAATGAATTTTGCTGTTGTTTTAAGTCATTATGTCATGAGGTGGTTTGTTTGCAGCCTTTGTATATAAGACATACACATCTATAGTAAGGCGCAGAAGAGAAGCAGTTGGACACATTCTTAAGAGTTTGTATTCTGGAGTCAATTGACTGTCAACTTTTAGTTCTACTTTTTACTTGCTGGGTTAAGTTTCATAACATCTTGAGACTGTTTGGTTCTCCATAAGATGGTGATAATAACCATATTAATTTTATGGGCTGTTCTATTAATCTGCTCAGGCTGCCATAACAAAATACCATCGACTGGGTGGCTTAAGAAACAAATTAATTTTCTTACAGCTCTGGAGGCTAGAAGTTCAAAATCAAGGGATTAGCAGATTTGCTGTCTTCTGAGGCCTCGCTCCTTGGCGGATGGCTGTGTCCTCATGTGTCTTCCCTTTGAGCATGCTTGTCTCTGTCCAAATTTCCTCGTCTTATAAGGCCTACCCTAAAGACCTTGTTTAAACTTGGTTACCTCTTTAGAGGCCCTGTCTGCAAATATAATCACATTCTGATGTCCTGGGAATTAGGATTTCAATGTATGAATTTTGGGGGATACGATTTAGCCCATAACAATTGTCATGGGGATTAAATAAGCCTAAATATTCAAACAAATATGAAAAATAGGTTAGCAGCGGACACACGGTGAGTGCTGAGTAAGTCATGGCCATTACTATTATTAAATCTATGACAACAACATGATTATGCTTGATACATGCACACCACCGTGTGTGCCCCCAAAGGAAACTTGGTTGATGAGAGAAGACAGCTCCCTATCAACCACTGTTTGTCCCCCAGGCTCCCAGCTTAGTGATGGTGGCAAAAGGACTGAGATGTCTCCTGAGCAGGAAGGAAGTGGCAGCATCTCCAGACCCTCCGAGACAGCTGTTCCCTCAGCCATGCGTGGGAGACCCTTACCTGAGCCTGTGGGTGATTGCGGGTAAGAACCAGGAGCCACTCTATCTGAAATTGCCTGGGTGCTCCAGAGTTGACCCTCAGAGTTGTTTCCACTGGAGGCGATTTGGATAGGTATTTTAGAAAGAAATTCCCGATTCAGAAAAAACCTTTCTGCCAAGTCCTTTGTTTTCCTAATGTTGCCGCCGTGTCTGGAGTTGAATTTTAAAAATGGCATTTTCCTGGAAAGGATTCTTTGGTCTTTTTTGGAAATGTCTCATGTAAAATAAGATCACCAGAGGCCTGTTGGGTCTGGTCTCCCAGGAGTGAGCTTGGGAAAGGGGGGAGGGGGAGGGGACACAGGGTGGGAAAGGGAATAGAAACAGAGAGAGGGAGAACATGACATAACAAAGGGGCCAACATTCCTGTGTTAGAAATAAGCTGGGGCTCAGGATTTATTCCAGTGGGTCAGCATTATGGAGGGGAGGAAGGGAGGTGGGGAGGTGGCCTCGGCTCTGACAGCAGGGCTGTGGGAATGTCTCCTCGGAGTCTGTCAGTGGCAGAGCTCACAGTGTGCAGCCAGTCTCACAGAGGGGTTCCCAGCCGGCCTCTGGTCTTGCAGGCGCAGGAAGGCAACAGACACAGCAGGTTCTCATGAGGGCTCCCTAGCGACTGGGGTCATGTCTCCTCTATGAGGTTTTATTTCTTCCTGAAAAGGACTGCACTCTGCATTTATTCTGGTGGTGCAATCCCTTTGGGTTGCTGTAACAAAGTGCCACAGACTAGGTGGTTCATAAACAAGGCAATTTATTTTTCACAGCTCTGGAGTCTGGGTAGTCCAGGATCAAGATGCAGCAGATTCATTTTCAGATGAGAACCTGCTTCTAGGTTGGATTAAGCCCCTGGTTCTAGGCATGAAAGCCTCTATCTGGATCATCAAGGCATCAGCTGACACACTTAAAATATGTGTGTTTATTAGAAAAAACAAAACGTTGGCTTTCTTATTTGACCTTAGCAAATAAGAAATTTGCCTAAAAGTTCCCTCCTCTTTCTTTTTCTGGCACCTAGAGATTTTATTTTTATGGGCTTAGCTATTTTTATTGAAAAACATTTTGTGCTGTATTTTATCAGTATTTTTGTGGGTCTGTGGAATTAGAAGTTCACATCAAATAATTCCGTAATATTGCTGGAACTTGAAAACCCAGTAGCTCTTCCAATTGTTGACGACAACTATTATGCTTCCCCATAAGTCTTCTCTACCCAGAATCCCTCTCATGAGATGTGTTTTATCCTGACTGCACTACTGTCACACCCCTTTAGTTTGTTCATACCCTCCTTAGGGGGTAAGACCCGAGGCAGACTTGGTTCCCTAGTATATCAGATCAAGAGATCAGAGGCCATTGGCCCTACCCCCTCCAGACACCACTGTCCTCTCCATGAGTCTACAGTTCTGGGAACTCTCTGGGCTAAATCATTGCAATGTTGTCGAAGAGTGAACTTACACTCTTTGTACAACTTGTGGAAAAAGAACTTGTGGAAAAAAGAGTAAGAACAGCCATAAGAGGCTATGAGCGTGTCAAAGAGTAAAATAGGATTTGAGAGAGTTAAAACGAATGAGATGTGGTCTTGCCCATGTGGCCTTGCCAAGACATCCCACAGTCCTGTCTCGGGATCTGTGACATAATGGCAGAAAACTTCAAGAGATGGCTTCAGTGTTTTCTTTTCTTTTCTTTTTTTTTTTTTTAAGATTTATTTATTTATGCATACAAGCTGGGGTACAGTCCAGAGGCGTGGGGCGGCGAGAGGGTTCACCAGAGACTGAGCGGGTAGCAGAACAGGCAGATAGACGGAAATACACTGCTGAGGGGAGCAGCGGGCAAGGCAGGAGAGGTCTGCAGCGCCATGTGGGAATCTCCCCTGCCGGGCGTCGAACTCGCATCACCGCTGCCGACAGCTCCACAGCGCAGCGCTTAACCGCTGCGCCACCGGGGAGGCCCGGCTTCAGTGTTTTCTTAGTTCGTTTAGGTTATTATTTGCTCTTGGTCTCCCGTTTTTCAAGTCTATACTTTTCCCCCCTAGTTATTGTGTAAACACCTCAAATATCTGATTAGAAGCCTTGCTGTGTTCTATTTGGTGTGCTTTGTTCTGATAAGCTTGGATTTTATAACTCTTGGGTCTTTTGTAGAAAGGCTGGGGAGCAGGGACCTGTAGTCAGGTGGAGATAGTTGCTATGGAATATTCATTTAATGTAGATCTGGAATTGCACCAGTTATCACCTCAAAAGTGGGGGTAGAGGGAAAGAACGAGGAGCAAGAGGAAGAGGAGAGATCACGTAGAAAGAGACCAACGATGTGATTTTCCCACCAATCCCTTAACCTCTCTGGGTCTTAATGTCTTTATCTGTAAATAAAAAACATTAACTTGGACTTCCCTGCCACAAATGATCTGAATTCTGATTCTGGTGACAGAGAAAACACAGTCAGATACATTCATGCTGCTAAGGAAAGAAAAGACTGCGTCTCTCTCTTATGTAGCCCCACATCTCAGAAGGGCAGTTTTTAATTCTTGAAATAGCTATCATGGTGACCCTTTATTTGTTGCTCACCATGGGCCTGGCATCCTCCTAAGCTCTTTACAAGCATCTTTCATTGAATCCTCACAGCATCTCTCTGAGCTGGGGAAAACAATTACCGCACTGGAGGTAAGAAAACGCAAAGACATCGTGAAGGGAAGTACTCTCCCAAGGCCACACAACTAGAATGTGCCAGCGTAGGAACTCAGTCACGTCCTCTGGCTTCACATTGGTACTGTTAGTCCTCACACTTAAAGTGAAGAGGCAGTGACCTGGGGAGTTCCAAAAAAGCCATGAAGTCACCTGTGAAAGCCCTGAAAAAACAGAGTCAAGGGGAGAGGACATAATGGGGGATTTGACTTAGTCTAGGTGGAAAGACTTCCCAAGAAAGTGTCTCTTGAGCTCAACCGGGGATGAGAGGGCTTTAAGTTGATGAAAGAGGAGGAAAGAGCCCCGCAGGCAGAGGGGTGGAGATATGCTGAGAGAGCAGCATGGTCAAGAACTGGAAGTTGTATGTATGCCTGGAGTTCAGGAGCTGAGGGGGTTGGGGCACTATATGGTGAGGGAGGTGGGCAGGGCCAGCCCCCACAGGCTCTCTGTGTCTCTGCCTCAGGGATTCTCAACCTCAGCACTATTGGCAATATGCTTGCATAAGTCTGGAGTGAGTCTTGCCCTGTACTTTATAGGAGGTTTAATAATATTTTTGTCCTCTAATTACTAGATGCCAATAGGATCCCTTCTGCCCCCCCACTTATGATAATCAAAAATGTCTCCAGACATTTGCCAGATGTCACCTTGGGACTGCAAAATTGTCTGCAGTTGAGTACCACTGAACTAGATGTTTCACTCTTTGATATTTGCTCCTCCTCCTTGCCTACCAAGATGGGCCCTGAGCTACAGGGTCACTTTCTAGACATGAGTGTTGACTTGTTTCTCCTTTGGCCAGGTCATAGGCAAGTCTGAACAGTTAGGTACAGCTGCCTGGAGAACTTGCTTGGAAATCGTGTTCAAGTAGAGATATCATCGTCAGAGTGGACCACACTGATAAATTAGTGCACTGGCCTAGAAAATGAAGATGGAAGAACTGCATCAAGTTTGGAGCAAAGACAAAGGAGTTCTTCACAGCCTGGCCCTCTAAGGTTTCAGGACAACATGATACTTTCCCAACAAGCCCAATGCTCTTTCTCCCGAAACCAATGCAACAGCATAGAGCTAAACAAAGCAGGCCTTTTACAAAGAAAATTACCTTAAATCAAAAAGAATAGAAACAAGATACTTGGCATTAATGGTAATAATAACCAGATTCCTGTGAAGGGCTAAAATATTGCTACTTTAGTCACTGATTGTTGTGGGAATTTGTACTTTTCAAATTCATTATCAAGCACTTCTGGAACTTTTTTGTCAAGTGTTTTCTGCTGCTGCCAAGTAACTCAGGGAGAAGGAGAAAGGGTTGTTTTGTCTAGCATATTTCTTCTATCACTGGGAAAAGGAAGTTCTAGACAGTCTACTTTTTTTTTTTTTTTAATGGCATGGAGATTTGCAACTACTGTAGTTTGGTCTGTTGAGGTATCCTTGAATCATGACCATTATCCAGGATCTGTCCTTTGTCTATTTGTTATAGGAATTCTTAGATTTCCCTTGCCCTCAATCAGTAGGACTTGCAAAGGAAGATAAAATCTGATTTAAAAATCATGATGCCAGAAAGACTGCCCACAAAAAAAAAAAAAAAAATCCATTAATGTGTCCCAAATTTCCGGGTCTATTTCCCTAATTCTCTGAGATCTTGAGATCCTAACTCCAGGCCTAGAAGCCATTCCCTCACAGGAGACAGAGCTCAGAAAGGCAGCTTGTGTCTTAGCCTGAGGTCATTCCAGGCAGATTGTAGCTCTGGGCAAAGAGCCAGAGTTATTTTCCCAGGTCTTAACTAACTTCTAATTATCCACCTTTCTTGCTAGATTATGATTCCTGTTTCACAGTCAGAAAATCCAGCAGAGTGGGCAATTAAAAATTAGAATTGGACTTAAGGCCAAAACCCTGAAGAATCAACTATTGCAATAATTATGAACATATATTGAGTGGTGGCTATGAAGTCAGACTTATTTCAGGTGCTGTCTCTCTATCACAGTGAATTACTGCATTACTTTTATAACATCAGATATTTTATTATACTCCTTTTACAGATGAGAAAACTGGGTTTAGAAAAGTTAAATTTGTTCAGTCGCACAACTTCTAAGAGGAGAGCAGGGCATTCAGAATTCAAGTGTTACTTGTAGCCTCTACTCTTTTCTATCTTTCACTTTTGGAAATTCTATGGATTTATTTGAAGGGGGTTGTTTGTGTTCCCAGAAAACTCTACAGGTAGGGCACATGGAAGTCTTGAGAAGGTCAAATCTCTGGTATTTCTGAAAAAGTTGATTTCATGCATGACTTTTGGGCTGTGCTAGACTGAGCACATTCTTTGCCTCCTATTTAAAATAAAATGTACTGATATTAAAGGCAAGCTTTATAGTGATAAGTACAGTTTTTATTGATCAAGTTCATAATCATCTTTATGGATATTATTTATGCAGCTTGGAACCTTACCTCCTGACTTCATGATAAAATGAGGTGATGTCTCTGGGTTTTAGTTTCCATATTTATAAATGAGGAGTTTGGGCAACTTGATTTCTTCAAACTCTCTTGACTTTGCACTTGGGTATATGCACTTAGAAATCCATTAAAAAACCTGGAATCCCTTATGTGATGTGCCAATAATGCCCCACTGCTTCCTACAGTGTAGATTCTGGTTTCAGGTGGCAATTATTGCACCTGAGAATTGGCAACTGGCATCTTTGCTCAGGAAGACATTTGTACACAGTGCCCAACCCTTTCTGGCCCAGGATCTAGAGATAGTGAAGCTTATAAAGCAAACCTGCTAGTTTGCTTTTAGGGAGCTTCTGCTTTCCCTAGGAGGAGCATTTGAATCACTCTTTCCACTCTGTAGACAGAAGATGGAACTAAACCAGCTGAAGAGAATCACAGGAAGATATGCTGGTTGAGTGTCCATTCAGGACATGACTTTCCCTGAGGCAAACTTGCCATGCGGAAGGCCCGAGGAAGGAGGTGCATGAAACCCAAAGTGAAAGGAAGCTGGAAGGTTGATTTATCTTGGATAAAGCTAATGGCCTCAAGGATGTCCTGTCCCAGAAAGGTGTCTCCTCACAGGGCCTGTCGGAACTGTTCTTATAAGCTCATAAAAAGGAATACAGGGAGGAGGAAGGGAATAGCACAGAAGCCTTTGCCACAGTGTAGGAGGGACCAAAGAGGGTACCATGAAGCCAAGTCATTATTAACCAAACAATACTGACACATTAGTGGTAAGAAGAAAAAAAACCAATAGAAAGATCTAGTACCAATATAGATCAAAATCATGGCATCCTAATTAGAGGCAATCTTTGATAGATTCATAAAGATGAACCTATACTATGTGGTATAGAGGAGGTGTTAGTTAGCAAACTACAGCCTTGTGTCATATGACCTTTTCTGTAAATATGGTTTATTGGAACATACATCCTTTGGTTTATATGTTGTCTGTGGTGGTTTTGTGCCACAGTGAGTGGCAGACTCGAGTATGAGTTGCAACAGAGATCACATGGAGGACAAAGCCTGACATACTTACTACCTGGTCCTTTACAGAAAAAGTTTGTTGACTCCCATGAGGAGAGAAGAACACATTGTTTAAATCTTGGATCCAAAACTTTGAATTCACATTCACCTTTATAATTTATCTTTCAGTGTTAATTTCTCATCTGTGAAATGGGGAACCATAGAACCAGTGCCAACTGCCACTTAACTCACTAATTAAGATAATTTACAGTAATGAATAAAGTAATGACTGTTGAAAAGGCATGTTGAATTATGAAGGGTTGTACAAATGATAATATAATTAGGGTTGTTTTAGATGTATCTGGCAAAGAAGGCAAGAAAGTTCTTTTCCATCATAGAGGTAAAGAGGAAATAAATAATAAATAATTGCCAGAGGGCACATGAACCTTTATATTTGTGTTACTTGAGGTTACTTGAGGTGATCTAAGCTGGGATATTAAAATTAAAGAGAAAGAAATAGAATCTGTGGCCGCCTTGAGGAGAGATTGAAGTGTTGAGTGTGAGGCATAAGAGGGCTTTGTAGCTGTCAGAGGAGACACACGAATCTCAGGGATTGCCTACCCACCTCCAAGCTGTGGCTTAGGACTCGAAGGGAGCAACAGTAAGACAAATCCAGGAAACACTGCCTGGGTAAATTTTTACTAACAATTTTGCATTGTTTATCTGAAATTCGAATCTAGCTGGGGGGCTTGTATTTTTATGTGCTCAGTCTGGCAACTCTTCCTTCCTCCTTTCCCCCACCCTGTAGTTTTAGCAGGTCAACAGTCACAGGAGTTGGCCCCTTCAACAAAACTTGTTCAAGATTCTAGGAGCCTCTGAATCTTATACAAAGATAAATAAGACAATCAGAGCTGATCATTTGATGGCAATGTTCTAGAAAGAACTTCAGATTTGCCCTATTCTGTCCTTTCCTAGGCCTGCGTGCTTCAGCCCTTCTTTTAATTCTGTAGATTACCTTTCATTTCCAATCTATCCCTTTCTGTTCCTTAAGCCAGTCAAGAGTTGTTTCTGTTGCTTACAGTCAGGGAACCCTAATTGACATAGTGATAGAATAATACACTCAGACCACTAGCCAGCCAGCAACGTGGTGTAGGGTGGGTGGCTGATCAAGGTGTGGGCAGAATGAAGTTTGTCAAATGAAATCTGGACACAGGCAGAGAGGAGAGGGAAGGAGCAGTCTGGACCCAGAAACTGGCGGGTGTCACCACCTATGCCATAAAGGAGCAGGGAGATGCTAACAGCTCTTGAGTAGGAAGGGCTGTAATTAAAATGACATTTGATTAAAAATATTATTCTTAAAGTGATGTTTAATTGAAGTGCTTTGATGAGAGAAGATGGCAGGCACAGGGGACCTGGTAAGGGGCTCCAAATGACAGACTGTGGTCTGGGCAGGGATGGGGATGAGGCCGGGGGGATGGAAGGAACTGTATAAATCAGCTCAGAGGACACTTGCATTGCAGTGACTTTCTGGCCACGGGAACATCCAAGTAGTAGGAGGGAAGAGTCCAACTGGGTCAGAATAGCAGTAACTCAGCTGTGGGCTTCCTGGGACCCGTGGCTGCAAGGCAGGCCGGGGAGGAGTGCAGTTGGAAAGAGCAGTTCTTCAGGCCCTTGGCCGGGTTTATTCAAGTTGGCTCAGCGTCTCCACCCTGGGGGAGGGATGTGGTGAGCGTGGAGCCCATCCAGCAGAAAGTGACAGGGATGATTAAAGGCATGGAAAATCAGGCCCATGAAGAAAGGTTACAGGGATTGCCGCTATTTAGCCTGGAGAAGAGAGGCGGGCACGTAATAGCTCCCTTCAAGTCCATGCACGGTTATTAATAGACGCGTGCTAGGCAGCTGCCCCGCATATCCGGGGAAGACAGCACCCCTGAAGCCTGCGGGGGCACCTCCGCGGGGAGGGAGAGGCAGCCTCCCGCGGGAGGCAGAGGCATAATTATAAAGGCTCTTTTGTGGTCTGCGAAGTGCCCTCTCCCCTCCTCTTTGTTTTTGGCATCTGTCATTATGCCGTGCAAACCACAGCCAGGCCTCCTGACGGCACCAATATCTGCTTTCCTGCCTGCTCGGAAGGTAATGTGGCTATAAAATCGACGAGTTAGATAAATATGGATACAAAGAGGGGACTGTGTCTAGCTCTGTGGAGCGTGGTGACTGCCCTCCAAGCCCACCCGGGTAAACCGTCCGCTCTCTCTTACTCCCAGCACCCGCTGCCTGCCGTATCCCCAGCCTAGTCTAGTCCATTTGAGCTCCTTCCAACGGGCGCCCCAGGAGGTCACATTTGCTCTGCCTCCGGTCTAATTTGTCACTTTGGCAACTTGAGAGATCTTCTATTACTTCTCAGGTCAAATATGTTTCATTTCATATTTCTCTTTTCTTTTATTAAATGTGAAGCCCTTCTCAGCAGGTCAGGCTGCCACATCACACCACCAGATTGGCAGGCACAGACAATTCTAGTGGAGGCCGGGAGGCCCCTGGGCCCTGGGGCAGGGCAGGTCCCTCCTGGGTGGCCCAGGACAGACACACGTGGCAACCGTATATGAAAGGACCATATCATTTTCAGGGGACACTCCAGAACCTGAACCCACATTCCTGGGACATTCCAGAATTGGAGATTTGAGTTATGGGTGGATTGGGGGATGGGAGAATGAGGAGAAAAGGAGAAATGGACATGAACCAGGATTTACCACACAAGGGATGGAATCTGGCTTTTGAAAAGTCCAGAGCTCAGCTGAACTTGGATACAGTTTCTTGTCCTGAAAGGCATGTGTCAGGAACCTTCACCAGGCTGCTTCCTGGTCTCCTGAGAAGGGGTGGAGAAGCTGGAGGTCAAATCCCCACCAAGAGGTTCTGTCAGGAAACAGAGGACGTGGACCTCACTCTGCCTTTATAGCCACAAGAGAAATCACAGTCACCAGGGACACGCTCCCTCTCAGGTGGCCAAAGGCGTCAACATGGGTAGGGGGTAGAGGGGGGGAGGAAGGGCCAGGGGAGAGTGACTGGCAGGAAGGCTGCTCAGCGAAGGATTCCCAAGATAGCTAAGCTCCCTCCTAACAAGCCCTGTCCTTCTTCCCCTGGGCTGCGGGGAATGTCCTAAGGGCAGGCGGGGCTTAAAGAGATGGGACCCTGAGAATGGAAATCAGGATGATGGATCCGTGCCAGGGAGCTGGGCAGGCCAGTCTCCAGTGACTGCCGCCCTCCTCACGTGTGAAATGGGCAAGGCCATGGGCGCTACCTTCTCGACACCCAAAAGCTCTGTGCACATTGGAAACTCAGCATGGTTGGGATGGCGGCGACCCTCGATGCATATCAGCTACCATTGTAATAATTTTTCTCATTATGATCTGCTGAATGGAATTGATGGAGTAAAGAAAGGTCTATGAGCACGAAGCCTTGGACTTCTGAAACCCGATTACTCCCCCTTTTAATGCCACTCCCTAACCCCTGCAGGCCGGCAGTGGGGGCCAATACCAGGAGGGATCAGCCGCTGGGTTTTCATTTAACCTTTGTTGCTATCACTCTTTGTGGTTTGTTCTTTCTCTTCTTCTCATAAGTAAAGGGTAGGGCACGGAATCCTTGGTTCTGCAAAGAGGCGTGGCCATCTCTGTGCTCGGTTCTACAGCAAAAATCAGAACAATTCCTATTATTTTCGGTTCCCAGACCTTGAATGTGTCAGGCTTCAGGTTCACTTCCTACATTTCTCCCGTCGTCGCCCGGATCTGCAAGTAATTTAACCTTGTTTTTATAGAGCGCAAAGACGTTCCTCTCGTTTACACTGGAGACAAATTTTCCTCAATTGACGCAATCCTATTGATTAAATAATGACTTTCTTCCTCATTTAAAGGTAATTTCAGTTGGTATCAGACATGAAGGAGAAAAGTGAATGCCTTTTCTGTCCTGTAGTCTGAAGGGCAGACTGTGAGGGCTGAGTCCCCTCACTCAGGCAGGGCCTTCTCATTTTTCTCACCTGTTCCGGAGCCTTGACAAGCAGCCGAGTGAAGCTGGTGCCAAGGACCCTGTGAAGGTTGGCTGAACAGGGACAGATTGTAATTAGGTATCTTAAAGAGCCTGTAGTTGTTCAGGAGTGAATGTCAAGACTGGAGCAGGCTAGATGATCCTTTGTTCTAGAAATGGATTTTCTTTGAAGATTATTAGCATCTAATAAACTGGGACCTGCTTGTAAAGGTCACATCACATCAGGATATGTTCTTTAAGCCAAGGATTTAAAATCAAAGGAAAAGGAAGTATGTATATTAGGACAGTGGCAGAGAACAACTCATGAAGGAGAAGCACCAAGGGGTGATGGTCGAAGAGAGTTGGATGCTCTAAAGTCCCTTAACTGCGCCCAGGCCCAGATTCTTCTTGGTAAAATGACTGTTGAAGCAAATCATTTCCAAGGTCCTTTCTCTCTTTGATGTTCTGCACTACAACGAAATTTAGAGATTTTATTATTTGCTTGCTTCCATTCCAGTTTCTTCCACTGTATGTTCCAATAAGGATGGATCCATGGGATGGCATTTGGGAGGAGGGGACTTTTTCCTTATCATCTTGTGAGGTCAAGACAACACATACTGGTTGGCAATGAAGATTGGAACTTGATGCCACCACATGTTCTACCGGGGGGTATATATGATGCGGTGATTTAAAAGATAATTTAGAAAACCATTGTAATTATTTGGGAATGAATCTCCAAAAGCAAGTGGGAGCTATATGGTAACAAGAGAAAATGACAACTGACATTTTTAGGTATTTACTATTGCAGGCACTTCCAGACAGTCCTTCATTTTCTCTTTACCCGGAGGTTGGCAAACATTTTCTGTATAGAGCCAGCTAGTAAATATTTCAGGCCTGTAGGCTCTAACATCTGTGTTGCTATTCACCTTTGTCCCTGTAGCAGAGAAGCAGCCACAGGCAACATGTAAGCAAATGTTCATGGCTATGTTCCAATAAAACTTTATTTATGGACCCTGAAATTTGAATTTTGTATGATTTTCAAGTCACAAGATTTTCTTTTGATTTTTTTCAACCATTTGAAATACACAAACTGTTCTTAGCTCATAGGCTTTTGTGAAACAGTTCACGAGTCTGGATTGACCTGTGGGTAATATTTTGCTGATCTCTGCTCTTTACTGCAAGCCTTTGAAGGGAGGGATTATTTTACAGATGAGAAAATAAAGATTTAATAGGTTAACTAATTTGTCCAAGCTTACCAGTTGGAAACATTAGAACTGGAAAATAATTCAGAAGACTAGATTTAAGAGTTTGAAATTTTAGCACCTATACTTTTAAAATTATATATATATATATATATATATATATATATATATATATATATATATATATATTATATCACTCTTCCTTTTTGTACAATGTATGCTTTCTTCTCTCAGGTGTAGTCCCCTTAAAATTTCTACCACCAATTCACCCGTGCACCATCACCATAGCTCCTTGTGCTCTTCCCTCCCCTGTTTTGATCCCTCTTCCTCCCCTGCAGAATGGCTCTGATTTATAGTTGCCTGTTAATTTTGTTTTTTAATTTATTATAATTTTTTTCCAGGTCCCTTATTTGGTTCCCCTACATTCCTCCTATAAGTGAAACCATCTGATATTTTTTCTTTTTCTTTATGGCTTATTTCACTGAGCATAATAATCCCTTCTAGACCCATCCATGTTGCTGCAAATGGTATGTGTTTATCTTTTTTGATTGCTGAGTAATATTCCATTGTGTATATATATCACATCTTCTTGATCTAGTCACCTACTTTTGGGTATTTGGATTGTTTTCATATCTTACCTATTGTAAATGGTGCTACAATAAACATATGGGTGCAGGTATCCTTTTGAATTAATGTTTTTTTGTCCTTTGGGTAGATTCCTAGGAATGGAATTGCTGGGTAATATGGAAGCTCCATTTTTAGTAGTTTGAGGAACCTCCACAGCTTTCCATATTGGTTGGACCAGTTTAGCATCTGTACTTTAGGAATAGCCAGTGAGAGTGGTAGAAGGTGGGGGACTTTGTTCCCTCTGACTTTGATTTAACATCATTACAAAATGGTCATTTTAATCACTTCTTTTCGTGATGGTTTGGACTCCAAGTATGAGAACAAGACTAGTCTCTCACAAGGCCAACAGTTTCTAACTAGCTTAGGAGTCCATGGGACAATAGTTCAAAAGGGGCTGATCTGGTGCGAGAGGGAGATGGAGAAAACAAAGTCAGTTCTGTGAGCATCCACATCCGGGGGGAGGCCTGGCCACCCTTGTTCAGGAAGTTTGGCCTTGGAGTCAGCTCAACATTTTGGGACAGAGAGAGCTGAGGCTCAGTGAGGAAGTGAGAGCCATGCCTCCACTGTCTCCCATTTTTAAAAATATTTATTTATTTATGCACACAAGAGCTGGGGTGTAGGCCAGAGGTTCAGGGGTTAAGATTCACCAGAGACAGAGCGGGGGGCAGAACAAGCAGATTGACTGAAATACACTGCTGAGGGGAGCAGCGGGCGAGGCAGGGGAGGTCTGCTGGGCCATGTGGGAAGCTCCCTGGCTGGGGATCAAAGTCATGCTGCAGTGGCTGCGGCTTGATAGTGCTGAGACTTAACCCCTTGCACCACCAGGGTAGCCTTGTCTCCAATTCTTGAAGACACTGCACTTTAGAGAGTCCTCTAATGCTTCTGGCACACAGACCTTGTCTCTAGAGTCAAGCTGTCACCTCCTGGTTCTTCTCTCCTGCCCTCTCCATATTTGATGCAGTCTGGGCACACGGGGAGGCCAGATGAGTAAGACTTTGCAACTCCAGAACAGACTGCTTCAGAAAGTTGCGAGTGTCAGCTTCTGGAAATGTTTTGGGGTACTTGCTGTCAGTGGATGCTGACATAGAGGACCTCTGAGGGTGAGAGTGGAAGAGGGGAGACTGGACCCATCCATGTAATTAACATGTGCTGAGTAGCTCCTGTGTGACAGATCCAACGCCTGGGTACCCATCCCCACATACATTATTTCCTTTGATTCTCATAGCTGACATCTGAGAAAGGTGCTGTGGTCCACTAGATAGATGAAGAAAATACGGCTCAGTAAAACTGTCATTTTCTTAAGGAGACGAAGAAGGCTGGTAGTGTCACCAGTGTGCCCCTGCCTCCCATCGCAGGTCCCTGCGCTGGGCTGTTCAGAGGAGGGGGCACAGCTCTTGCCCTGACCCTTGTGAGTTATGTGGCTTGGATAAATTACCTGACTTCTCTGATCCTCAGGTCCTTCATCTTTTTAAGGGTTAAACCTACTTCCAAGAGTTGCCATGAAACAAAAGTGGTATTATATGAAGGTGCCTAAGGCAGTGCCAGGCACAGGCCCTTGCTTTCGTCCTTCTGTTTCAAGATGATGTGGTTTTGTGAAATTGACTGAATAATCAATCTTACTCCGTTTGGGGTTTTCAGGGCCTAGCAGAAAGCTGGTCATGGGGCAGACACTTAATAAATATTTGTTGAACGAATGGATACAAAATGCTTCTATCTACTGATGCCAGCCATCTCGATACTCCCAAACTTTTAAATGGATGGATTCTTGACTTTTCATGTGAATGTTGGATGTCATTCTAGGGTATAAGCAGCAAAAATGATCTAAAACATATATATGAATGCAGTTAGGTCTTACTGATGTAGATTTATTGGGAGAAACGTGTGAATCAATGAAAGAAAGAAAAGTGATTTGTTATTTTCAAATAAGTCCGGCTATGTCACCAGGTTTATTTACCACCCATCCATCCTTTCATCTAATCATTCAACAGTGGCCTGGAGGGGCTCTTAGGACTTTCTTTAATAAACAGGGAAGAAAGATATCTGGAGCATGCCAGTTATTTGTAGATAAATAGAAGCTTCCAAACTGCTATGGGAGCTTGGAGAAAGTTTGTTCTCAAGTGTTTTAGACATTCCTCCAATATACTGCATACATGGTTTTTGTGTTCATTTACAGCCATATTCTTACCTGCTAACAGGGTGGAGATGCTGAGTGCATCTGTCCACTCTGTGTAAATGCATCTGAAGAGGAAATACTAACATAGGGGTCTCAGTGCCTGAGCAAGGGGAATCTCATCCTTGACGGTGAAAATTACTGATGGGACGTATAGGAGTAAAATCCTTTGAACTAGTAAGTCTGGGCCATCATTCTCAGAATCAAAAGATGGGTATAAGAATTCTTTTTTTTGACACAGGCACAAAGTTGTACCTTCAGGTCTACAGAAACATGTGTGGCTATTTAGCCCTACACTAAAATGACTCCAGGTTTCTATGGTTTTAGGATTCCTAGTTGTACTTTTTTTGCTACTTTGACTTACAGCTGTCACTTGCAATTCTCAGAATGCATATCACAGTTCAGCATCATTCTTCTAATTTGTTGGCTGATTCTAATATTCCATGGATCAAAAAAAAAAAGAAGTAATGATAACAAACAAAAACCTGAAAGATTAGCTTGTTGGAACTATTTGAACTTGAAACAAGAGTCAAAAGGATCCACATCGGTGGGCACACAGCATGAACTTTGAAAGTGGTTGTTTGGGGATCTTATTCTACTTCTGGTTCTTGATATAAGCTGAAGAAGTGATTTCAGGATTGGTGAGAGCTGGCTGCTTGTGTGCCTGGTTATGGCAACCTCATTGCCTCCCTCAGAGACAGGGGTGTGGCTTCAAATCCCTGAGGGGAAACAGAAAAGCATGAGTACTGGCCCTCCGTAAATGTGGCTCTCAAGACCCCACCAAACGAGATGATGGAGAGCTATTTTATTTGCAAATGAGCCCTTTGACTACTCACTTGCCATATTTTCTAAGCTGATTTTTAAAAAATACTTTGATCAGAGCCATTTCTTGACTTCTTTCAGAGACTTGGAAAATTCTGGGTCAGCAAAAGAGCACTCAGCTAAAAGTCAGGAGTTGCCGACTAGCTATACTTACCTTTCTGAACCCTGATCATAAAATGTGGGGCTTTGGTAAAACCCTGTCTCTCTGGGATTTCAGTGTGCTGCAGAGCTGACCATCTTCAGGACTGGTGGACAGTGGCTGTGAGCAGACATTCCTATGGAGTGTGGCTGGTTTTCCTCTGGAGCGTGGACTGACCACAGAACATCATGCCACAAGGCGGCTTACATAGCTGACCTCCTGTACCCCCTGGGTATGTGCTTGGGCTTCTAGGAGGGCCTGGAAGGGATGAGGGGGGTACCAGTCCTTGAGGTCCATGCTTCTTTCCTCTTGGCACCACCCCCTGGCCTTGATCAGTCTGCCTCTCTGGCTGGAGCCACCGGCAGGCATGTCCTGTTCTGCAGCCAATTCTGACCAAGACAGGAAATGGATGTGGAGCCTCAGCCTGCCACTGGAAGGGAGGAGGGGGCTGGAATTTAGTCTCATGTTTTCAATCAGTAACAATCGTGCCTCGGTTAAACTCAGAGGCGACGGTGCTACCACCGCTCAAAGCTGATAGTAAGTCATGCTCCTCAGATGTGGGATCCAGAGCCTTAGGCATGACTCGCAGGCCCATGGGTCCCTTCCTCCTGCTCTCAAGTCTCCTTTGCTCAAATCCAAATGAGGAGTGGGTGTGTCAGAGGCAGCCTAGCTGCTGGGCAGCCCCCAACTTCCAGAAATTCCCATTCATCTCCATCCCCCAATGGCATCAGTAGTAATTCTCAAATCCACAGTCTGACCATACTCTTGTCTAGTATTCCCTGTGCCTCCCCCCTTGAGATTCTGTTTGAGGCTGGAGACTTCCTGGGGTCCAGCAGCCTGTTGGGTGGGGTCCTACTGAGATGGACATCTCAGGGCCCCACCCACACCTGGAAACCACTGGCACCTCCCATCTCATCGGTTAGACTTGTGGTTGTCACCTGCAAGAGCCACGCCCCAGCTTACCTCGCAGGGCACGGCACTCTCACAGGAGTGTCCTCTGAGGATGGAACAATTAGCCAATCCCAGCACACTTGGTTCCTTAAGCTTGTCTATCTCAGATCCTGAGAAAAGCAAGAGCAGGTTTATAAATGCCTTTGGGGAGAATGTCTGAGTTTCTAGAGGAACCGTTCTGAGAGGTGATTCAGACTCAGGAGACCCAAATCTTCTGAAAATCTTCTCAAGAGATATCAGTGGACCTGAACTGGAACTAATATCTGCTAAGTCATAATCCTGGAAAAGGTAACATGAGGAAGGTTGTAGAGATGGGAGCTTTGGTGTCTGAGGAGTAGAACTGAAAGCAGAGAGGCCAAGGAAGGGATAGAATTTGACAGGATGTCTGCCCGGAGGCGAGTCAGCGCTGACTCTAGACAACAGGTGCAGGGCCTCAGACAGAGGGGACAGGGCTTGCTGGAAAAGCCCCGAGGAACACGCAAGGCTGGGGCTCAGGCGCAGTCACTGCTGACCACAAGGTGAGCGCCTCCACTCCTCTGGGCCTCACTGCAGGTGTGTACCTGCCTCTCTGGCTCACCTTTTCAGTGCCCTCTGAGTTTGCCATTTGACAAGGAGAGTGGGGTGAACATATCCCTTCTGGATGTGATGAGAAAACAGAACTAGGTGTGCAAAGAGGACCCTGCTCCAGCCCCGCCCTCTGCCTGTTCCAACCCTGTAGGTACAGGTGCCTTCGACACCTATCCCCATGGGCACTGGCCTCAAACATGAGCACTCTCCCACCCAATGTTTAGTTATAGCTGCCCCGCCAGGTTACTGTTGGTTACTCTCAGGAAAAGACACAGGGGAATGTCCTCAAGAGTCCTCTGAGACAACCCTTCGGAGCCTGAGGGGAAAGTTCAATGTCTTAAAGAAAGTCTTAAAGAGGAGTCTGGGAGATGGTGTTGGGGTGGTGGAGAATGAAGCTACTAGAGAGTTTGAGAACTTTCCCCTTGAGACTCTGCTGGCCCCAAGCTTAACTGGGGTATCAGCGCCCCCTGGTGGTCACCACACCCAGGCTTTCCTAGGTTGTCGCCAGCTTGGTGGCTTCCCACTTCTTCCCCAGGTCCAGACCTCTTTTCTTAGGCCACCCCCCTAACCCGAACAGTTGCCCACAGTTCTTTTCTTCTATCATTTTCTTATTTTCATTCTATCCCTTTTTTGTTTGGCCAAAACTCCGTTTGTATTTTGTAATGTCTTTGTAGAAAGCTACCCTGTAGAGACCAGGCGGATAAACTAGCAGTAAGCTTTAATGACTGATAGAGTATAGCCAAATTTGTACTGTCCAGGGGTTCACCTGGGCTGGAGCATTGTCTTTCTTTCAATGTACCATTTGTCTGGAAATTTCCTCCATTGCGCTGCAACCCTAAATGACTGCAGTATGCTGAATGCCTAGGCCAGTGGTCTCTATGCTAGAGATCTGCTCTGTGCCTCATTTTGCTCCAGGTCTGTTGAGGGAGGAAGGAGGGGATATGATGGGATGTGGGTGCAGTTGGATCTTCAGCCTGTCCTGCTCCAAATCTCCCCTAACTCAGGCTGGGCACGAAGACCAGGTTTTCTTCAGTTTTAGAGCAAGGCCCTGCAGCTTGGCATTCTCATTCTTTAAGGTGGGTAAGAAGTAGATGCCTTAGTGGAGCTTTGTATCTTGGGCCTCCATCAATCTCCAGGCCCCCGCCCCCCTTTTCCTGCCCCTGCCCCTCTGCAGGTCCTGCATTCTCACCACTTGCCAACCAGCTTAGGGCATGGTGAGGATGTGGGGAGGGGCAGGAAGCACCCACACACTCCCAGGAGGCCAGGATATCAATCCCCCTTCTACCCCAAATAGGCCCCAAGTAGGGACTAAAGGCAATAGTTAAAAGTCAGAGACCTTTTATTTTCTTAGACAGGAAAAAGGAAATATTAGAAGAAAAGTGAGACATAATAGAACATAAAACACGGGGCCTGGGTTCCAGTCCTGACACACAGATAAGCACTCACTTCCTGCCCCAGGCCTTAATTTCCAATTTCCCCACCTGTACAGAGGCTGGAGCACCCTCCCCCCGCAGCCCCCACAAGGTGACTTTGTGCACTGCAAAGCTGTGGCTCTCATGCTCTTGCTTTGCAGGCTGCGCAGACTCAGATGTAGCTTTGATCTGCACAAACTGGATCTGGTCCTGGAGCCGCCCTCCTCTCACCACCGCTCCCATGGATTCTAGACTTTCATTTTTGCTGGAGTAATATTTTTCTAGTGTTTATTTTTAAAAGGTCTGCATCTGTGGTGACTGTCTCCCATTTGGAAAATTAACTGCTTGCAGATGTTGCGTGTGGCACAGCAATCTCCCAGGCAATGAAACCACTGGGGTTTGGATATCATTTCAAAAGGAAGAGGAGAGAAGAAAAGCTGTATGTCTCTGATGTAGGTGGCAAAGCTGCTTGACCTTCTATAAAATTCCTGAGTGAAATTTACTTTCAGAAATTGAAGGATAGAGAATTTCTTATTGGGTAGCAGATTGGGAGTTCGAGTATTAAAAAGCTCATTGAAATGGTCATTTGTGGGATATTGTGGCAGTGGCTGCAGGGGGCTGGGACACTGGCTGCCCCATGGCGTGGGGTGCTGACTCTCTCCCTGCACACAGAGCATGGGGTTCAGCTCTCACCCACCCACACAGCTATGTAGCTCTTCCCAGTCCAGACAACAACTTCCCTTTGGGTCCAGGGTGGCCGAGTTTAGGTAGAGGGTATCCCAGTCCAGGGCAAAAGCCAGCACATCCTTCCAGCTCCGAGGTCCTAGGTGCGCTCATGGGCTGTCCGTTCTGTCTGTTCTCCCCACATCTTCCTTGAACTCTGCCCTCCGTGGAGCTTCCTCTTTCAGGCCTCTATCCCGAGGCATCATCCCAGCTCTGCCTCCGCAGGCACAACAGAAAACCAGTCCAGGCCTAAAGACATCTCATAAAACCCCGAGGGCCCCCTGTACAAAGCTCAATTCTGTTTCCTTATTCACTGGCCACCTCCACTGCACAACCCTCAGCAGTTTCCAAATCCAGGCTCAAGGCTGGAAACAAGGGAGAAGGGGTCACAGCCAACTCTGTGTGTAGGTGCTTGTGTGTGTGTGTGTGTGTGTGTGTGTGTGTTGTTTGTGCACATGTGGTGGCATTTGTGGCTGTGAGGAGTGGATGAGGAGCAACTCCTTTCCCCAGCTGGTTCTTTTCCTGGCCAGACACATCTTACTTGGATTTGGGACAGCATCCTTTCCCTCTCTCGGTTCAGTGATTTATCTGGTCTGTGTTTCTTCCCACTGCCAGGCAGATTCCTGCTGCTTTCGCCTAGAGAGAGTGACGAAGACTAAATGAGATTTTGAGCGGAACAGAAAGTTAGAGACCATCTCTAAATTATAATGAACCTAATCATCTTAAATATAAGAAGACTGAGGTCCAATCTGTGTGGTCTGTTTGAACAGCAATTTCATTCTCATTCCAAATTAGTAGATTAAAATGTTGCAGTAGTATTATTTTGTATTTTGAGTAAAATTTTATTTATGAAAGAGACACCTCAAACTGACAGGAGTGCATGTGTGTGTGTGTGTGTGTGTGTGTGTGTGTGTGTGTATTCACTTAGGCAATTGAATGTGTGTTTAGAAGATGGGAATTTAAAAAGATGAAACTCAAATAATTACAATTATTTGAAAGCATTAAATTGGCAGGAAGTCATATCCCTAGTTCAAAATCCTCCAGCATAAATATGGGAGGAATAAATGGAGTGCAAGGTAAATTTATGATTATGGATAGTATTTACTCTTGGAACATGATACCTATTTAAAAAAAAAGCATGCACAAACAACAATTCAGTAGGAAATATTGATGCCATGCTTGGATCATTTTCTACATCTACAATAGAGAAATGTAATTAGTTCTATTTCAAGGACACGACGGGAAGATTTACCAGTCATCACTGTCATATGGAGGAGCGATGTCTCGTACCAAGTCGGGGAAACAGAGAGATGGAGGGTGAAAAAAGCCAGTGGCAGCCAATGAGACCGTATGAATTAGGGCTTCTTCTTGTTCTGATGAACATGGGGGAAAACTTTGCCCAGGATGAAGCTTCTGGCTGTTCAAGGTTTGGATGTTAGCATATTGGAGAGCATGTTTTTACCTAGTGTCTCTTCATAAAATTTCAAACAGAAAATCCTCCTCTAGGGTTAAATATGGAACAAAAATGAAGAAATTAACAGTTGCACCTCAGGTGATCACACAGTGAGAATCTTATTGCATTCTTTAGACTTTGAAGGACTGCCTGGGTTGAGCGCCATCGTAACCTTGATGGGGACAATGGTTAGGCTGAGCCGAACTTTCACATGCCCAGAACTTCTCGGGATCAGGTAGGAACAGCGTCATAGGCTTAAGCCACACGCAGCCCCTCTTTCTTTTGGTTGCCATCTGTTTTCTCGCTTATTTGTACTTGGTCCACATCTTGCCTAAAAACAACTGGTTTAAATGGTTTTTACTACACTAAATGGATGAGACTGGCAGATTTGGTATCCTGCGGAGCCAGCACTGGGGACACATGGCTTGTTGAGGGGAAAAGACTCCCTTTACTTGGAGGTGAGTTTCAGGTGCTCTCGGTGGTTTCAGCATAGGATTGGAAAAAACAGCCAAGCAAACCACACTGGAAGGAGACACGAGAAGCAGGCGTTTAGGGACAGAGCCCACAGGGACATGGGTTGTTAGATGTGATGCACATTAACCCCAACATGATGGGCAGTGGCTGCAGAGGGTGGCGGGCATGAGAGAAAGCAAGTAAGGGGGGAGGGTGAAGGTCTGGTCATCTGGGTCCCTTGAGTGCCAGTCTACGGGGGACATTGTAGGACCACAACAGAAGAAGGATGCCAGCTAACCCAGGGTCGTGTCACTCCCGATGACATTGTGTGGGTTCCCTACACACACGCACCACCAATTCTCTGCCACTGGCTGGATGTCCTGCAGTCCATCTCAGCTCTGGCACTGTTCACCTTGGCATAGGGTCTGGTCTCACATGTTAAGGCTCAGTCCTACAAGGCTGCCCTCTGTCCCCCAGATCACAAGACTTGCTCGTTACCTGATTCTGACTGACTTTTGACAGATGGGAGATTCTAACAACTTCCTCCTTGGCTTTGAATAATTTGCTAGAGAGGCTCACAGAACTCAGAGAACATTTTACTGACTAGATTATCAGTTTAATTTTGAAAGGCTGTACCTCAGGGACAGCCAGAAGAGATGAAAGAGATGCCTGGGATGAGGTAAGGGGAAAGGCACAAGGCTTCCATCCCTCCCCAGGCCATTCCCTGAATCTCTGGGTGTGCACCATCCTGGAAGCTCTCCAAACCCCATTCTTTGGGGTTTATATGGAGGCCTCATTTTATAGACAGGGTTGATTAAGCCATGTGACTGCTTGACCCTCCAGCCCCTCTCACCTCCCCTGAATTCAAGGAGGTGGGACTGAAAGTTTCAATTCTTTCAAGACTAGTTTAGTTCCCATGGCAACCAGCTCCCATTCTCCGTTGCTTTCCAAAAGTCATCTCATTAACTCGAGCATGGTTGAAAGAAGTTTGTTATGAATATCAAGTCGCTTTTATGCCTCTTATCATTTAAGAAACTCCAAAGGTTTAAGGAACTCTCTGCCAGAAACTGTGACGAGACTAAATATATACTTTTTATAATAAACCACAGCATCCCACTCAAGTTCCCGCACTTGCAAATGTGACATTTTATTTGCGCGGCAAGTTTAACAGAGTCTAGACATTGGCAGCGGCTTGATGCTGACTTTTACGATGACTACCGTTCTGAGACAAGTTGGTCCCCAAACATGCGCTATTGACAAACCATTGACTTTATTATGTAGATGAAAAAGGTTTTACTCTGTCCCCACGATTAACTGGTTTGGAGAATTACCTGTGATATCTAGAGCATGTACCTGAGGAAGCATTCCTTATACCTGAGGAAAAAGATATACTGCTTTTATTAGTGTAAAGCAAGGTTGTTCCCATACGTGACCAAATTGTTCAATAATGAAAAGAGTAGCTCTGGAGCGCCAGGTACTTTACACATATTATTGCATAAATGACCCGCAAAAATGTTGTGGGATTGATATTTTTATTCCTAAATGACAGAGGAGAAAATTAGGGGTCAGAAAGAATAAGTAATCTGACTTCACGCCATGCAGTTTGTCCGGAGCTGAGATGCCAGCTCCAGACTCCAGAGTTCCAGCAATCACTCTCATCTGTCCTGCTCCCAGATATTGAGAAAACACAACATGGGCTGGAAAAGTTGTCACACTGTTGGCAGGCCCTTGTGTTAGTCTGTGTGTGTCACTTGGATTGGTTCCACTAGGCAGAAATGCAGAACCTTGGTGTAGTTATGATATCTTGAATGAATTTTGAATATTCTCCAGGCAAAGTAACTAGGGCAGAAGGAATCAGGGGTCAGGCCAGGGATTTTGACTGGATCCATAGGCCCCTAGGAGGAGAGTCTCGAAGAATGCTGTGCTAGGGGCGCAGGGATGGAGCCAGGAAGGAGGTCTCTGGTACAAAATAAGGAAGTGCCTCTTATATAGGGAGGTAGGACAGGGGCTAGGGCAGGACTTAAGACCCCTGGACTCCAGAAACATGTATTGACAGTATTGTGAACCAGTGGTAAATTGACAAAATTTTATTTAAGAAAAGACAGAACTGGATTCTAGAGAGCTCCTGGGTGTTAAAGACACACAGAAAGATGTGACTCAGTGCGTGTGGCACTTAGAGTTGGCGTGAATGACCTGTAACTTCAGACTTTCTCTGCTTAACACCAGGCAGGCTCCAGCAAATTCTCCTCCAAGAACATTTGCGCGGTATGTTCTTGGATTGAAAGATGATTGTGTTCTGATGGGAGGGAAGTTTGGAGGCTGCGCTGCCACCCATATCAGAAAAGGACACTACTTTAAAGCACAAGATGGATTGATTTAGTGGCAGAAGTCACTAGTAGGGAAAAATTGATTAAGCTGTGAAAACACTCAGATAGCAAAAACATTATTTGGTACTTTTACCAAATATCATTTTTCACAAGTACTCACTATCCATTGTCTTGCTTCTCTTCAATTCTCAATTTCTGGTGCTGGAGATATTCAGAAATTATGATATTGATATTTGCAACAATTACAACTATCCAGTGGCTGAGGGACATTTGTGACACTAACCGTCTTTATTACACTTCCCATTGTAATTTGTATATATGCACATCTAGCATATATACACAGCATATAGGACATAGGATAATTTGTATATATGCACAGTGTGTGATATGTATGTCAATTGATGACATAATTGGGACATATGACATAATTTGCCTCTTCTTTACATTAGCAGGTAACCAGGTAGACTTAGATGCTGGAATTGCATTGCCTTATTGCAATTTAAAAATAAAAGATGCTTTGCTTTTATACAAAAATTAAATATAATTAAGTTAATTTAAAAAAATCAAAAGGTTCAGAAGCCCATACCAGGATAGAAAATTTAGGAAATAAATTTGGAGTTGCATTGAGAACTCTTCCACATAGGAAGGTGTAAACCCAGTGCTCCTTTCTGCTAAGATGGCAGTTCTCAATCTTGCTTGCCCATTGGAACCATCTGGGAAGATTTTTAAGTGCGGATGCCCAGCTCCACTCTGATTTAGTGCTCTAGGTTGAGGTCCCAGCGTCAGTGTTTTGGACAAAGCCTCCCAGGTGATTCTAATGTGCAGTTGAGAACTCTGTATCTTGACTAGCAAATAACATCTTTTTTTTTTTAATTTTTTTATTTATACAAGCTGGGGTACAGGCCAGAGGCGTGGGGCGGCGAGAGAGTTCACCAGAGACAGAGTGGGGAGCAGAACAGGCAGATCAGAAATACACTGCTGAGGGGAGCAGCGGGCGAGGCAGGAGAGGTCTGCCACGCCATGTGGGATTCTCCCCAGCCGGGTGTCGAACTCGCATCGACAGCTCCACAGCGCAGCGCTCAACCGCTGCGCCACCAGGGAGGCCCGCAAATAACATCTTGAAAGAGCTTTGCAACCAGGTTATGCTGTGGCCAAATTTTGCCTCTGTTTTGTCAGGCCTGCTTCAAGCTATGTTTGCACAAGGCTGGAATAAGAGTCTGTCATGATGGGGGAAATAGCCCTGAGCCACAGGTGCATTCATCCAATTGATGACATTGCACTTCTTTAATCTTTTAGGAAGTGGAGATACATAAATGAGTAAAACATTCATTCCAAAATGAGGTACAAAGGGGTAAACAAAATCAATAAAGTATTATAAATATGATGGCAAAGACATATATTGAGTAGAATAAGGAGGAAGGATAGATAGGGGGATTTAAATGGAGTCTTGAAAGACGTAGGGTTGATAGGGGGTAGTTGGGGTTGAGGACCAGAAAGTGTGTGGAGGAGACTTTTTGAATTGGATAGGTTGGGAATCCCAGGTGTATGTAGACCAGGAGCAGGCCTGGGAGACCGACAGAGTAGGGGAAACAGGATGTGGGAAAGCATTGCCAGGATCACAGGCTGACTTCTCTTTGTTCTGGAACCAGACACTAGATGCATTTCTGAGCAATATCTTAGAGAATCTTCAAATAGTAGACCTTTTGACAGGGTTTGGTGGGAAGGGAAGGTGATCTATTTACACTTCTTACCTTTTGTTTGTATTTTTCTTAAGATTTCCCTGCTAAAAGTGATTGAACCATTCCCTCAGCAGCTTCTCCTCCCACAATCCTCCTCCATCATTTTCTATAGGCAGGCAGTTTTCTTCATCCTTTCAGAATCTTCTGGGGATGTACTGCCCATGATGTAACCTCAAAGACACCAAATAAAGGAACCATTTGAACCATCAGTTCAGGGACCTTCTTCAATGATTAATCAAACAACCATAAACTTGCTTTCTGGTTTTGTACCTTAAACACATTTCCCTTAGTGGTAAAGCATAGTGTTGGAAAAGGTTATTTTGGCCAATTTTATGATGTTTTGAATTCTAATATATAGTAGGCGTGAAGGCAAAATTCCTCTAATGACTGATATTGCCTCTTCTATCCCCAGTAAGTGGTCAAAGAATGAATCCCTCTTGAAGGAGAATTTTAGAAAAGCAAGCAAAGAGAGCATGTAAGAAATACTGACTGCTACTTTAAAATGTTTAAAATAAGCAACTCTATTCAGTTATTCTCATGCTCATTCTTCAATGCCTGATTAGTTAGAAGAACAAGCTCATTTAGCTTGTGGAAGCAATTAGAATGCTGATTCCCTCTATGCATTGCATTCACCAAAGCCTGTACATTTTGATAGGAAATATCTTCACTTTCATTCAATTAAAAATATTTTCTAATTTCATTATGACTTCACTTTGGACTTATGAATTACTTGTATAAATTGTATAATTTCCAAATACTTGGTATGGGAAGGGGTACAGGGAAAACACAGGTCAACCTCAACTGAAGAATGTAGGCGGAGGTGAGAGTGCCATGAAATCCAGCTGTATTTCATTTGATGGGGACAGTGCGTCCTTGGTGATTTCCTGAATATTTATACTTCATCCATGTTTAAAGTCCTGTTATTTTTTATATTAGTACACAGTGAGCAGAGCAATATTTGTGTAACATTTAATAGTCTGGGAAGTGTCTTCCATGATATGCTATTTTGCTTAGAGCTGCTGTAACCCCAAAGCTGTCATTCTCAAGGTAAGGACAGGAAAATGATGCCCAATCCAGGGAAATTAAGGAATTTTTACCTAGTGCCCCTACTAGTACTTTAGTAAGTACTAAAACTGGATACTACATTCAGGCCTTTGAACTCAGTTTTCCAGATCCAATATTCTTTTGAAATGCTACACTGCTGCTCTTGAACTTGCTTTGACAGGCAGTGTGGAAGGGGGCAGATTACTTTAGAGAGTCTTGAGAAGCCATATGCAGACAACCTCAAATGTAATCAAGTATAGCAAGTGGCAGCCGTGAGGACAGGGGAGCCGTCCAACTGATAAATGACTAGAATCTGCTGGAAGAACAAAAGAGGCGCCCAGGGAGTGGACCTTGATTGGGTAAACAGACGCTAAGTCTCAAATAGGAAAACACCTGTGTGCCTCAGCCCCGTGTCTGGGGTCAGGTGGAAGTGGTGGTGTAGAGAGCTGAGGTCACAGGGAACCATGTTGGACTCTCAACAGCAGCCATTCAGCTGGAGTTCCCAGTATGCAAAATGGTCTGCCTTTATTTTTCTAGTCCATTCTTGGAGGAAAAATGCCTGACTTAGTGATAAAAAGGAAAAGGGGAAGTGAGAAGGGCCTGCCTGCCAGCAGTTCAGGCTACAGGCTGAACAAGGGTGACCTTAGACATATGATAGGAAACCCAGTTGTGGTGGTCCTCCCATGCATTTAGAGACACTTCCTAGGTCCAAGATTTTGGCTCTGATAATTGGGTGCTGAGAATACAAGAAATCAACAGGTGCAGCGAATGGCCTGGTACGAATTTCTGATCCACCACTTCTTGTTTCATGGCCTCAGGCAAGTTCATTAGCCTCTCTTGGCCATGTTGCCTCATCTGTAGAGTAGGGGCATTAGTACCACATTGTGAGTGGTTCCTGGTAGAGGTGCTAGATTAGATGTTACTTGAAAGCTGGGAGTTTTCATCGCCAATGATTAGTACAGCAGCAGACAACACAGGCACTTCTCAACAAATGGCTGCTGACTGCAAATGACAATAGGGAAGGAGCAGATGTTAGTTGTTTCTTCAGACAAACCCCAAATCAAACCTTAGCCTTACTATTTACTGATTCAGTAACTTGCGTAATTTCCTCCACCCTCATTTTTCTTGACTGTAATTAGAAAGCATGCTACAGAGGTTGTTGTGAAGGTTGAGAGGAGATGCAGTGTGGTAAGCACAGAGATGCAATGACTATAAATTTGGCCCCAAGGGACCTCCCCGGTGGCTCAGCAGTTGAGCGCTGTGCTGTGGAGCTGTCGGCAGCAGCCATGCGAGTTCGACACCCAGTCAGGGAGAATCCCACATGGTGTGGCAGACCTCTCCTGCCTCGCCCGCTGCTCCCCTCAGCAGTGTATTTCTGATCTGCCAGTTCTGCTCCCCACTCTGTCTCTGGTGAACCCTCTCACCACCCCACACCTCTGGCCTGTACCCCAGCTTGTATGTATAAGTAAATAAATCTTTAAAAAAAAAATTTGGCCCTAAGGAGAGTTCCCTAATCTTGGATAAGTCACCTGCATTCAACCTTCCTAGGCCTTGTTTTCTTGTCACATACAGTGATGCTCCATTGGGCCAGAACCATCTTATAATTCTGATGAGATGAAGCACTAACCGAATGTAAAGAATTATAATACTCTGACCCCCCGTTACCACAACCACCTGAGTTCTGCTGGGATTCAGAATCCTCTATAAGGAACCCTCAGGGTTCGGATTCCTTTCCTTTCAGGTACGTTTCTGTTTGTGAGCCTCTGCTGCCCCCTGGTGGATCTTATCTCCTTGTTGCACAACATTTTCCTGGATAAAGCTTGTTAAGCAACTTGGATCAAGGTTCCTAGTGAAGCTGTAACTTTCTATTGCTTTCTCCTAGATCACTCCAGCTCCAGGCATCTGAAGCTGCAGAGCCAGTTGGTGGTGGGAGGTCATAGCCTGTCTGGGGGTCAGCTATGAAAGGCTGGTCCTTGGTAGTGGTAGTTCTCAAAATGTGGTCCCTGAACCAAAAGTATCAGCATCACCTGGGTGTTTGCTAGGAAGGCAGACTCTCAGCCCCTGCCCAGACCTTCTGGACTAAAACTCTGGGTCTGAGGTCCAGAGTCTATGCTTGAACAATTTCTACAGGCTGATGGGCGCTGAAGTTTGATAATCCACCTTCTGGGGACTCCAGGCCTTCACAACAGGAAGGGAGAGGATCAGAAAAGTTGGGAAGGGTGGTGACTTGAGGGGAATTACGCCAGCTTTGTGTTACAGGAAACCTGACACAGCAGTGGCTTAGACACAGAAGGTTTTATTTTCTCTCATCAAAGGAGTCTGGAGCTAGGCAGTTCAAGGGTCATGGTCCTCAAGAGTCAGCCTTGTTTTATGTCTGCCCTATTGTCCTGGCTTGTCATTCCATCCTCAATGAAGGTCACCTCATTTCCAGAAAGCAAGACTGGGGGTGGGGGGAGTGGAGGGGGAAGTACAAGAGGAAGAAGGCAAAAGGGCCTTGGGTATTGGGGGCTGCCTCTACTATGCTTCTCAGGAAGCTCCACACAGAACTGTCACTTAAATCTCATTGGCCAGAAACTAGTTGCAAAGGAGTGTGTAAAATGTAGTCTTCTTCTGAAGGCAATGATCCCTGCTGAAAATCAGGGTTCTGATACTAAGTAAGAAAGAGGACTGGCTAGTGGGTAAGCAGATAGTAACCTAGGCCCTGTATGAGACTGGTTTGTCCATGTCCAGGAGCTTCAGGGGATTGGGGAGTGAGTACTTTATAAGGGCTAAGACTTGGTGACAGCCTCAAGCAATAGCATCCAGGTGATGTCCTGAGACTTAATTCTGTTTCTATGCTTAATGGTGGGGGGAAGAGGGGATTCCCGTGCTAAGCTCCAGAAGTGACTCCATTCACCACTAGTGGGGGGGAATGCAGGGCTTTTCCTTGGCTCCCCTCTCCTGTTGCTCATTTCCAGATGCTATTCACACTATCTTTGCACAACCCCTTCCTATTTATATATCCTGGGTCTTTATTCCGCCTTCCTGTGTCCACTTGACAAACGAAGAAACTGAAGCTCAGGAAGGTGGGCAGGTGTAGGGTAAATGAAGTCGGTCAGGTTTTTTACACTATTGGCCTCTGTGGCTATCACCTGCCGCCTTGATCTTGTTAATACAGAAGGTGTGTGGGTGTGGGGCACGTGTGCCTGATTATGGACACCTGAGCATGGGTATTGTGCGCATGTGCAAGTGTGCACACCTGAGCCTAGGAGGGAGGGGATAAAAGGGCAGCATCACGGGGGAGGGGACTCAAGTTGCTGTCTCCCTGCTGGCTTGTTTCCCCTGCTTGCTATTAAAACCTGTGAAGACCATGCCCAGGGCTCCAAAATTTTCTTTCAACCGACGGTGAACTTACCCGGCCTGGGATGGTTGCAAAACAGCAGGTAAGCAATTTTCCTGACTGTAGAGCCTCACTGCAGATTGAATGTCTAGGTTCCCTCTGTCATGAATGGTGGGCTGTTACCTCCTTGCACTCCTACCTGCCAGCCGTACCAAATCTCTAGAGAGCTGGGCTGGGGAACTTGCCAGGGTTTCTTGGGTGCTTTAATGAAATAAGGGTACATCTTACAATAGGACAGTGAATCTTTTTTGGGGGGTGTGGTAAATAAGTTCTTAGCGGGTGAAGTGTATGAGGTAGGTGCCTGGATGGGGTAGAGACAAGGGCAGAGGTGCTGAGAACCCCAAGCTTTGGGGAGGGGACTGTCTGAGAGGGATACCTTCTGACTCCAATACCACTAAAAGGCAAGGTCATCAGCCATTTCTATCCCATGGTGGGACGCTTTCCAGAGCGCTGGGTTTATGGTTTGGGAGAAATTTAGGGCCAGGTGGACCCTAATTTGACCTGAAGGATTTAATTTGTGGTGGCCTGAGTTTGAGTAAAGCTTTGAAGGAGATGCAACATTAAAAAATGAGAATGTATGACAATAGGGGAATGGATACATGAATGCAGGAATGAGAAAGATTGTTGTTCAAAAGAAATAGGGATACAGGCATATTAAAGATCTCTGAGATACACAATTAACTGAAGTAACCATCATAGAATAAAAGTAGAAATATTTATGTAAAGTATTTTAATGTAAAAAGCAACAAAACCCCAACTTTCTTCCAAGTGTGTGAAACTGTACCAAGAAGGTGCTTTAGGATTCCAGCAAGCGGTGACTCCTCTGTGCCTCACCGGGTTGCTATGAGTGTTAAATGAGATAATATGTTAATATGCTTTGCAAAAGTTAAAGTGGGATACCAAAGGAAAGTAGAGGGTATGAAACTATACTTATTACGTTCTTGCTCTTGCTATGTGAAATTGAGACAAGGAAGGAAAATATTGAGAGCTTATTATAGAATAGATTACTATTCTAAGCACTTTTCATGCCTTACTAGTGCACCACAACCCTATGAGATAGATATTATTATCCTCAATTCACAGTGGAACTAAAGAACTTTTGGTAATTTCCCATGGTCTTTCAGCTAGCAAGCTGCAGTCAGAACTTGAACCCAGCATCTGACTCCAGAGTGATGTTCTTCATTGTGAGAACATGTTGAAGCACCCTGATATTCATAGTCAAATTATATATATTACACATATACATATTATATATTACACATACGCACACACACCATCCCTTTCTTGTAGCAGTTCTAAAGCCAAGATTTATTTATTTATTTAAAGATTTTAATTCCTTATGCATACAAGAGCTGGTGTTTAGGCCAGAGGTGTGGGGGTGGGGGAGGAGAGGATTCACCAGAGACAGAGTGGGGAGCAGAATAGGCGGATCGACTGAAGTACACTGCTGAAGGGATCAGCAGGTGAGACAGCTTAGGTCTGGTGTGCCATGTGGGAATCTCCCTGGCTGGGGATCTAACTCGTGCTGCAGTGGCTGCTGATAGCTTCATAGTGCTGAGACTTAACCCTTTGCGCCACCAAGGAGGCCCTAAGGCCGAAATTTAAACTTCCAAGAATGAATATAAGAAACTGATTCTAAACACTGCTGATTATTACATTTGTGCCAGGTACAGGAACATCAGTGGCTCACATTTTCTGAGCATTTGCTATGTGCAAGATATGTATGGTTAAACTTGCATAAGTTTAACCATACACTTGCATAAGTGCATACACTTGCATACACTTGCATAACCATAAACTTGCATAAGTTTAACCATACACTTTCTGCAGGAGGTACTATTATCTCCACCTTATGGATAAGAAAAGTCCTCCAGTCTTTAAATAACTTGCCCATACAAAGATGTTTAACACTTTGTGGTCCCCTCACGTATTAGTACGTGTTTTTATCACCAGTATCAGGTGGCCGCTCACGCGTTAATACATGTTCATCTAGTCTCTGGTTTTTCACGCCACGGTGGATTTATTTGGAACTATTAGGAGCTATTTCTTTGGTCATACTCAGTCTAGAAGCTTTACACATTGTTTTGGTGAAAGTGGGAGGTGTTTTATGAGAGGTATTAGTTTTTTTTAATATCCAGTAGTTCAGGAGTTGTGTGTGTTTTATTGAATGCTTATACCATTCATGCGGTGGCACAGAAAATGGCCGGCCCCAAGGGCTGGTAAATTTAAAGGGCACCGGCACACAAAGTGTTTAAAATGCCCTCTGGCGTCTCTACCCACATTCCAGTGTTGAATCAATGAGTAAAACATTGTAATAATTGCTGCCATGTGACCTGCATAGAGTTGCAAAGGTGCCTACAGCACTAATACCTCCAGGGGAAGGTGTGGCAATTTGTGTAGGGTCCGGTAAGGTGGAGAAAGGTGCCATTAGATCTGGGAGGACCACGCGCAAGGTCCTGGAGTGAATGAGCACAGACCCAATCTAACATTCTAAGTAAGAACCGCGACCCACACCAACTGCAGCGGGAGCCAAACAAATGCGTGTGCCGCAATCCCAGCCCTGGACCTTTCCCGAGACCCGCAATCTGCAGAAGCGTCAATCCCCGCGGGGTGGGGGCGCGGGGGCGGGGTGGGGGGGCGCGGGGGCGGGGCCAATGCTGGGCCAGTGCCGGGCTCATTGTCCGTGCTGGTCACGTGGAACCCCCGCCTCGCCTTGGACCTGGTGACCCGCAAGCAGCAAACTGCGACCCGGATAGGCTAAAATGGTAAGGTCCGCCTCGAAAGGGAGAGCGATGATTGGTAGGAGAGAGAATGCGTCAGAGGGCTAGTGGCTATGTTGTCGCCCTCATGACCGTAGGAGGGGTGGCTCCTCACTTAGATAATTTTTCAGGTAAAAGGGTCCGGAGCCCTTCTTTGCTGCTACAGGCACTTACCGAGACCTGTCACGTGTGCGTCACCTTGCGTCTTTGGAAAACCAGGGGTCCCTTAAGAGAATGATCCAGTCAGGCTACACGTCTTTTCCTGCAAAGAGCGCGGCACCGCCAGCGAAGTTTCTGATTGGATGCCGTGGGGGAGGGGCGGGCCCAGAGAGGAGCCCGCGCTGAGGGGGCACCAGCGTGTTCTTACTGGCCCGCGGCGACGCGTCCCCACGTGGTCTGTGCGGGTAAACCCTGGCGCTCTCTTGCGGGGTCGGCGCCTCAGCTGCCTTGGCTCCTGGAACTGGAACCTTTTAACCTAAAAAGAGAAAGGCCGAAATTCGAATAGGAATCAGCCAGGCTGGATGAGAGCTTAGCTCTTAAGGTCGACTGCCTGTGGTAGGTTCCAGTTTACACATACTCAGTTTCCTTTTAATTTTTTTTTTCCTGGCTGGGTCTCATCTCTTAAAATGGGGCTGCTAATAATACCTACGTTAGAGGGTTGCAGTGAAATTTCAATGAATTAATTGCATAAGGTTCTTACAGTGCCAGGCACGCAATAGGTGCATAATAAACGATGACTAGTGGAGGTCTGAGAACTGATTAAGAATGAGTGCCCTGCAGTTTAAAAGACCAGCTGTTGATTCCAGGATTACTTAGACTCTCCCAGTTTCCCCATCAGTAAATGAGAGCAGCAATAGCACGTTGTTCTTGGAATTGTGGACTAAGTGACATAATACTGGTTAAAAAAAATACCCAATAACAATGAGTTGACTCCTATTATTATAATTAATTATAATTACTATTCCCCTTCTTCAAAAGAACACTTTTGCCCAGTTTTGGCCCCTCCAAAAGAGGAATAGTACTTTAAGTTGCTTGGAATTAGAGTCCTTAAATCTATGACATTCACATGTGTGAAGCTCAAACTTGGAAAATCTCTGCATCAGAGTCCTGCCCACCATTTCATCACTCCTTTAGGGCCTCTCTTTTTAAGCCCCATTTGGTACCTGAGACGAGCTTAACATTAATTCTTTGGTACAGAATGAGTTTTATGGGCATATCTTTTGACTCTGGTGTTGAATGGTGTTCTGAAGGCAAAGAACACAGAATGACATGGGCTGACAGAGTGAGACAGACTGTAAGAGGTCTGAAAAGGAAGGACCTAAGTTTGTATCTACTCTGGGCTGAGACTCTTAGAGGAACAATGGTAGTAAAGTGTGTAGTGCTGGTTGGATGGAGGGCACCCTGGAGTCCTTTGAGTGGTGGGAAGAACTGGACTCAACTTTGAATTCTGGCTATAACTTAAACACTGCCTATGTGACACCAGACACATCACTGATGTTTCCTGGACATTAATTTTCTTGTTAGTAAAATGAAAATGGAATAAGATTCTCTGGTATAATTTCTGGCACATAATAAGCATTCTATAAATGCAGTTATTGTTAATTCTTCCTCAAACATATGTTGAGGATTATGAAAAAGTGCAATCTGTTAAGTTCTTACAAGAATCCTGGGTACCTAGTGATCATCAAAGGAGTAGTTGGAAGTGTGGCAAGGGTAGCCCACCTTTCCTTTCTTTTCCATTTTCTCACAGTTATCTCTTTTTATGTCCTTGTTGAAAGCCTGTCTATCTGGGAAAGTCATGCAATTACCTTAATGAGGTGTTCATAATTCCTTGGATGCTTCTTCCCTGCCTCATCTGCCCCACAAACTCCTTTCCCTGCTGGCCAATAAGACAGACCTCGAGCCTGAGTTCCAGTCCTGCATATGACAAGCTCCATGTACTTTGGCAAGCTCAGGATTCTGGGGTGCTTTTGGGGTGAATGACTTAGTAATTGGAAATCCAAGGGTTGGGTTATACTGTTGAGAGCTGATATGGTGAGGGTGATTGGGTAGGGTAGTTGATCTCCTGTAATCCTACAGCTGATTTTTGGTGTTGTCATAATCTCCTCACTCTGGAAGCTGTCTATCTCCTATTCTGAAGATGTATGTGGGATCACTCAGTTAAAAATGAAGAGGCTCTGCTAGGTTGCCATTTTATTTTTGTGATGGTTTCAGAGACAGAATTTTTAGTGGGAAAATCTGGGACTTTTGTTTTGGGCAGATGTGTATTTGAATCTAGTCTTTCATTCTGTAATGTTAAATGAGCTGTTTATTTACAGAGTTTTCTTATCTATAAAATTGGAATACTACTTAGCAGTAAAAAGACATATATGATAAATGCAGTAACATTGATACATCTCAAAATAACTATGCTAGATGTAAGCTGGCAAACAAAAAGAGTACATACCATTTGATCCCATTCATTTAAAATTCTAGAAAATGAGCTCTATAGCATTAGAGACCAGATGAGTGGTTGTCTGGGGAGAAACAACTGGAGAGGGGCAAATGGGAGGATTACAAAGACACAGGAAACTGGAAAATGATGGTTTCATGGGTGTGTATATATATATATATATCAAGACCTATTATTTTTCACACATTAACAATGTGCAGTTTATTGTATTATGCCAGTACCTCAATAAGCATGTTAGAATAGGGTTAATAATACCTATTCACAAATACTTGGGATGTTTTAATAAAGAAAATATATTTAAGCAATAGGCATACAGCAAGTTATCAATAAAGGACAATTCTAGTCTGCCTCATTTTCACATGTTTAAAGAAACAAAATAAAAGAGCTAACTTTGGCATCATATATTAATATGGCAGGGCCTATAAGTGGGTAGCACACTTTAAGAAATATGTAGGGTACAATTTTTCCTGATTTTTTTTGGAGGGGATTATGGGTACATTAGATTGTAAGGATTAAATGAGAAAATTATGAGAGAAAGTTTGAACAGTGCTGGACATGTAGTAAGTACTCCATAAATATTTTTTGGTTTTGACTACTATTATTGTTGTGGATTTGACAGATGGCACAGAGTAAGTGATCTGTAAATATTGGTTGTAATTATACACACACACACACACACACACACGTGTGTGTGTGTGTGTGTGTGTATAACCATATTGCATGGAAAAACTTGCTGAAAGATCAAGTAAGTTGATTTTTAAAAAAGGTTTGTCTCCTGAGTTTCCTGAGGGGATTGGGATTTGTGTTTGGTGCCAAATTGCGAGAGAAATCTTCTGTAAGAAATTTAGTTAATGCCTTTCTCAGAAATGTAGTAACTCATAATGGCTGTCACAGATAATATTAAAGGTATCAGGTGCACTTTCAGTGGTCAATGATCAGATGGAAATAAATGCCCCAGTCCCAACAAAGTAGTACTAACACTTGGGAGATGTTTTATCATTAGACATAAGAATCTTCTGAGAAACTCCTCAAAATGAAGATATGTTAAGCCTACCTATGAAGAGTATGCCTCAGCGTTTCTGGCTCTGCAAGAAATAGGTATTTTAATACTCATACCCAGTCGATTTTGTTATAGTCTGTAGACCATACTTTGAGAAGCCCCCAGCTAAGACATTTGGAACCATGGACAGTTCCTAATGCTGCTGGTCCCGGGTTTTCAGAACCCAGGACAGCTCCCAGCCGCTTCCGCCTCGTACACTGTGGAAATTGACCTCAGTTTCTCAGTTGGGTTTATTTATTTTCCTAAAGGATAGAAAGCCAGTGTCTCTTAGATTAAAATTTTGGGCTCCTGGTGTCATGTGAGGAGAAGGTCTACAGGAGAAAATATTCTAAATGGGGTCTGTGGGGGCACAAATAGTCTTAAGAGGATTTGAATCCTCCTGAACTTGAATGCAAAATTGTGAGGAAGGTACGTACATGTGTTTTAGTGAATTGAGAAATTAACTTTTTGTTCATTTGAGATGGAAATATTCTTGGTAAACTGATTTTTGTACTTTTATGTATAATGTGTGTACTTTGATAGACCTCTTTAAAAGTTGTGTGACTAGAGAATTAAAAAAAATTCCTCTTTGTTCAAGTGCCTAATTACTATTTGTATTAGTTTAACTATTACAACACCAACAAAAAAGCAAGCACTCTCTGAAAGTATCAAACTGACATCTCAACTCATAACTTGAAAAACTTTTAAGTGTTTTAATTGAGGTTCACTAAGTTGGTACGAAATTGGATGTATTTCATCTTTGACATTTGGAAACTTTATGTTACTAAAATTCTGTCTTGTTATTGACCGCAGTTAATGTGGGAAATAAGGTTATATGAATGATTAAGGAAGCCTTTTTTTCATATATCATTTCATTTCTCTTTACATTTAAAAAAGACAGGTTTATTAAGAAAAGAAAGAGGCACTCACATAGTCATAGGAAGACTATTATTTAATCTTTAAATATTCTTGCCCTTGATGATTTTACAAAAAGACAAGTCAGTGGTATGGAATGTTGAGTAATCTAATATTTGCAGCAAGTCAAACTATTTCTAAGACAAAATGATGACCATTAATAACATTTTATTTAAAATACACCCCCAAAGGAAAGCCAGTTAATAGTAAACAAACAGTAAACAAACCATTCTACATTTGTCCCGTCCAGCAGGTCAGGTTATTTAGTGAGGCTTGAGGGGGCACCTCCTGAAAGAACCAAGGGGGCGAAAGGGGCAGGAGACCAAGCGCGTAAAGAAAGACAGAGTCAGTCTGAGATGCGTCAAGGTCTCGTTTATTAACAAAGGAGCTCAAGCTTATATAGGGGTCTTGGGGAAGGGGGAGGTAAAGGAGAGTTCTTAGAACAAAGTAACTAAGATTCAAGGCTGGTCAGGCAGTAGGCGTGTCAACATTCCATAAAAATGATCTAAAGCGCAGGCCATGACGACCTTTTATACCAATACTTATCTGGCGTCAGGAATAGCATGTTTTTATCTTGGGTACAGAGACTGAAACATTCAAGCCCAGCCTTAGGCCTCCAACATACATTCATCATCTGTGACCTGTCTGATGGTAGTTGGTCGTTGTATCAGGGCACAGAGGAAAATACCTCTACCTCATTTTGGTTTTTCCAAGACTGGACAGATCAACAAATTAACATCAGATAGATCAGGAGGAGAAAGAACCCAAAATTTAATGACATATGTATGGAGAATTTATGTGGTTGTAATTCTGAAGAATAATGGAGGGTCTAGGGATATTCATTGTGTTTAGAAACTGGAAGCATCAACAAGAGAGAAGTAGACTTCATATGATAGACCAAAAGAGGGCTCCCTCATCTTCACTGAGAATACAAATGAGATTCTTACATAGAGGATATGTTCACTGATTAATTTACACCTGGATGAAATCCCTAAAATACATTCTTCATAAAATACATTCATTCCCTAAAATACATTCATTCATAAAAGGAGGAGCAGTGATTGTTTGTGTAGCAAAAGGGTGGTAGCTTCTCAGCCTCTAAGCTCTTACCTCAAATCAATCTATTTTTAAAGTCCTGGTAATAGACCTCTGAAAGCTTTTAGGTTCTCTGTTGACCTTTAGTTTTAAGGTATCAAGGTGACTAGAGTCCTACTCAGGGCACATTGAGGAAAAACCTTTCTGACCCTTTAGGTGGAGAGTGACCCCAGATATTGTCATATACATAATGTATATGTAAGGCCAAAGTCCTTCTGCCAAAGGCACAACAGGTTTAAATTACCTTCCTAAAAGATGGTGTTCTTTTGGAACGTAGTGTTCCACTATGGAAGAGCCTCTTGAGTTAGTGCCAATAAAACATGAACTACTCCATTGGTAGAGAGGAGGAAGCAGAAGTAGTAGTATGCTCATTGGCTCCCCAAGTGACTAAGAACATGCATTTGGGAGGCAATTTGTGTCCATGACCCTGACATTTTTTTTTCTGTAATAGTGAGATAGACTATTGACCAGAGGCTCTGTGAATCTGATACCTGAATTTCTATGCTAATTTTAGAGTAAAGAATAACAGATAATTTTTCTGCCTGACTTCTGTGACACTGCTTCTCATATTTAATTCCTCACTTTCAATCTCAGTGTGCATGGCCTTTCAATTTCTCAACTGGCTCCATCTTTACTTGACTTCCCAGGCTCTTTTCTCCAGTTCCTTTCTCTAGATATCCTGTCTCCCTCATGGATTTCATTTAGTTCCATAGTGTTAATACCATCAATGTGCTAATGACTCTTAAATGTTAAATCTCACTCTTGACCTTTCCTTGAGTTGCAGACTCATAAATCAAACTTACTTGAAGTCAAACTGCCTTCCTGACTTGGATGTCTAATAGATATTTTAATGAATGGACTCCTAACAAACCTGTGATCTCTTCTCTGTCTCTAAACTGTTCTCCTAGTTTCTTACTCTGAAAATGTGAGCATCTCTTCCTATTTTCTTAAGATAAACACCAGGGAGTCATCCCATTCTTTTCCTCACATGTCATAGCTAGTTAATCAGTTACATCTCTAAAATATATCCCCAGTATGGATCTTCTTACTATTTCTCTATCCTTCAGATTAAATAATCAACATCTCTCATCTGGACTATTTTAATAGTGTTTCAACTATTCTTTCAGCTTCTATTTTTGCTTCCCTTGATTCTTTCTCCAAGCAGCAGAGTAAATGATGAATCATTTATTCAGATCATGTCACCTCCCTTTTTAATACTTACCAATGGCTTCTTATTGAATTTAGAATGAATTCAGATTTCTTTCATTCCAATGCCTTTAAATCCCTACTTGATCAGCTCATGTCCATGTCTCTGATTCATCTCCTCCATTCTCTCTTGCTTTCTCTGCTTCAGCCATATCAACCTTCTTTTAGTTCCTTAGATGCACTGAGTTCTTCCTCCCTCAGAACTTTTGCTCATGCTGTTTTTTCTGCCAGGAACTTTCATGTTCAGCCCTTCACTTGGATGGTTCTTCCTTAATATTCAGGTCTTCAGTCAAATATTTTTAGAAATATCATTTACTCATATCAGAGAACTCATTGTTTTTTCTCCTTCAGTGACTAACTTCCATGTCTTCTTGCTTCATTTTTTTAGTATCTATGACTAGGTACAAATTTTATGTTGCATATTCAAACAAGCAAAGCAAATGGAAGTTTCCTTATTTTTAGTAATACTCAGAGTAAGTTAACAAAGTCATAAACAGCTTCAAATTTCAGAGACTTAGCACAATAAAGTTGTTTTCTCTTACACGTCACAGTCCCACGTAGGGTGGGAGATTACAGCGTGGGGAGGGAGTATTTGACCTAGTGCTACTGCCACTCTGATCTTTTTTTTTTTTTTAAAGATTTATTCATTTATGCATACAAGCTGGGGTACAGGCCAGAGGTGTGGGGTGGCGAGAGGGTTCACCAGAGACAGAGTGGGGAGCAGAACAGGCAGATTGACAGAAATACACTGCTGAGTAGCATTCCTCTATGCAAACACCCAATCTGAAGAAGAAATTAAGAAATCCATCCCCTTCAAAATCGAAACCAAAAAAATCAAATATCTGGGAATAAATCTAACAAAAGACATAAAGGACTTATACAAAGAAAACTACAAAACTCTGTTGAAAGAAATAGAAGACACAAGAAGATGGAAAGGCATCCCTTGTTCATGGATTGGAAGGATTAACATTATCAAAATGGCAA